>LKNJ01001601.1:0-86565 GCA_002120245.1 Maccullochella peelii
CAGCTTTAAGTGATCCCTAAAGACACTGAGTGATATCCTGATTGTTTGAGTTAACATGATCAGAGGGCTCATTTCTGTAGTAGATGTTGTGTAGTTGTGATGTTTTAATCATCAGTATCATGGTTTAATGATTTCATCTTTTATTAGTCAGAAATTGTATAAACTGTTTTCTGGTTCAGTCTAGGGCTCGAAATAACGATTACTTTTATTACCAATTAATCAGCTGATTATTGTCTTGATTACTTGATCTATGGTTTAGCCTGTAAAATGTTCAAATGTCCTATTTTGTCCGACCAACAGTCCAAAACCCAAAGATTTTCAGTTTACAGTGATATAAAGCAGACAAAAGCAGCAAATATTCACAATTGAGAAGCTATAACCAGAGTTTTTGGCATTTTTGCTTGAAAAAAATGACTTTAACGATTAATTGATAATCAAAATAGTTCCCAATTATTTTTCTGTCAATCGATTAATTGACTAGGCCAAATTGTTTCAGCTGTGGCTCAGACACAATGCAGACAGGCACCATAAGGATGCTTCCCCACTGTTCTATTTGCTCTTCCAGCTTGCCAACCTTCCCAACACTTTGGTACTTCTCTTCTTTTTTCTTATTTTTTTTAGGAAGCATGTCACTAAAGTTACTCTGTGGGCATCTTTCTCCTGGGAACAGGCGGTTACACAAAAGGCTTATCTTAGTTTGCACACAGCTATGCAAAATCATTCTTCATGGAGTTTTAATATACAAGGGGCACTTTTGTTTCCAAACCATGCTGTGTCATATGGGAGGGATGGTAGCTACATGTGAACTCTTAGTTTTGATTTGTGCTACAAGCTCTCTCACTTGTTTAAGCAAAAAAAAAACCAAAAAATGGACTAAAGACAAAAATACATGAAATTCAAGTAAGGTTTCACAAGAACATAATAGGCTGAGACTATAAATAAGAATGTTTAATGTAGTTTGTATACTACGTCATTTAAAATATCACTCAATTGTTTAATAATTAATTTAGAGATTACCTGTGCTCTCTTACATTGTTCTTCAGTGTCTTTTACTTGCTAATTTTAGTGCCTGAGTTCTAACAGACGAGTGATAGTTCATAACATACAGAGTCTCCAGTGTTGAGGTCAACATGTGAACACTTCGAAGTCGCTGTTTATGAGTAAGCGAGTTGTTGGAACAGTAATTCCTAAATGAAAACGTGCAGCATGAGAGCAACCGAGGAGGCTCTGTAACCTTTAGTCAGTTTCCTTCATGGACAAAATCCAGCAAATGGCATTCTGATTGTGACTTAGTGCCGGGGCACTAATGACGGCCTTGATCCTTTTAATGATGAGTGTTTTAAACTGAATGTAATGATGATGACGGCATCATCAGTCATTTCCTGATTTGGTTTATTTCATCTTATGTTGACTACATCCTGTAGCTTATCACAGATATCAGCGTTTATGTTGGTCAATAAGTAACGAGAAGTTGTGGTACAGAAATGCCAAAAATACGATATGTTTGTTGTTATTATTGATTAATCTGTTATTTATTTTTCAGATTAATGTATTTTACATTTAGTTTATATTTTAAAAATGCCCAGTTACAGTTTTCCAGAGCACGTGGAAATGTCCGTTAAAATGTCCGTTAAAAGTTAACCAAAACCCAATTATATAAAACTGAAAAGCACAAAACCCTCACATTTTGACAAGCAGGAAACAATGGAGAAATAACAATTAATCAATGACCAAAATTGATTAATTTTGTTGTCGATCTACTATTTGATTAATCAGCTAATTGTTTCAGCCCTTAAACAGTGTGGTCATTACATAGTTTGTCCACCAGAGAGCACTGACAAGGATTTTTCCACTCTTATGTGTCCCGCCCAGTACATATACAGTGTTGGTCACAAAACAAATTTAAGAGATTCCTATCAAAATTGTTTATGTTGGACCGCCTTGATAGTCCAATGGTTACAGCGCATGCCACATGGCCACATGGCCGCATGGTTGCAACCGTCGCCGGTCCGATTCCAGCTGGCGACCCTTGATGTCATACCCCTCTCTCTCTCCCCATTTCCTGTCTGCCTCTGCCTGTCACTATCCAATAAAGGCAAAAAAACGCCAAAAAGTGAAGATCGGCTGATATTAGGCTACGTGTGTGGTAATACAGTATGTAGTGTTGAAACTCAGGTTCTGTTCTCACTGTAGGATTTGCCAGTATGCACTTATGTCATTATGTAAGCAGCGGATATGTTTCCGCACCGTTGTCACTAAAGATAAATTACTGCACCTTTATTTTGCTTTGTGGATAAAACATTTCTGTTGTGATTTTGACTGTAAAGCCTGTTTTTGTTTGCCCTGTGTGTTTTTCCAGATGCTGTACCCTCACTGCTCCCTGTACTCTCAAGTCCATAAATGACCCTTTCACCGAGATCCATGGAAGCCTAGGAGGTGACGGCGAGTGAAGCAAAAGGAGCGAGTGAAACTAGGAAACAAGGACCGGAAGTAGTTACGTTTCACCTCAGCTCTCATGTCCCTTTCTGAGCCCGTCGGTCAGGGATGGTGAGAGCAGCAACCTCTCTTCCCTGTGGTGAAAAGAAGCTCCTCACCTTGCCCCACATCTCCAGCAAGCCAAACAGCCAAACAGACGCTCAGACAGTCCACCAGTCAGTCACTCCGACAACCAGCCTGCTATCATCCAGCAACCTGTTACCTCACACCATGACTGCTCTGTCTGACCTGTTTTTAGGAACTTACTAATTCATGGTAAGTTTGACTTCTATCCAGTATGATTGTGATGCTTTATTGTTATCAGTAGCAGTCTCCAACTTTACGTTGTTTGAATGAGAGAGTTGTTTGAATGAGAGGGAAGTAATCGTCACTCACTTGTGTTTAAAATGTTTCAGATCAAAATAAAGGAAAACAGTTTGATAAAGTTAACATAAAACACCATGCGGCTAAACCATCAAAGTAAAAATTAACATGTTAATGGAAAATATGAGCAGTTTGTGGTTGAAGTTTTAGAGGTTAAAGGTTTCTACAGAACAAACAACATTCCTTTAGCATAGTTATTTCAGCCCTGAGCTTTTGCACTCCCAATATAGCCCAACTTATTAATAGTTGGCCCCCCAAATCGCCTTTGCAACAAAGAGTGACTATTTTTACAACTCTTCTGCTCGTTGATGTCACACTTATTTAAAGTTGAAAACTTTTGAGCCTAAAATGGACAAGAATTATATAAATATAAATATATATATGTATAAGCATAAATAAATTCCAAATGGTTTTGTGGAATAAACTGGTCATTCGCTGTTGGAGAAGGGATTACATTCTTGTTTTTTTTTTCTTTTCCAATCAGTCACCTCCTAAGTTCAAAAAGAGAAACAGAAAATAGAAAGAAGCACAGTGGATATTTGTGTCCTACTTGGTAAATGTTCTGTTTAATATAACTTTACTGCTAGTTGAAAATGGGAAGAAAATTGTCTCTTCAATACATCTGTTGAGTGTGAAAATTCACTCTTGATCGTAAAAAGTATTTTAACTCGAGGTCCAATAACTAGCTTTTTTCAAGAGCTTTCAACCGCATCTCGCAGTCTTCCTCGCTGGCTGGAGTTTACTTAGTTGTCATGGAGATGTTCGTATCTATGACAACTTTATAACATCTCCATGACAACTGAGCAAACTCCAGCCAGCGAGGTGAGGAAGACCACAAGATGAGTTTGAAAGTGCTGGAAAAAGCTAGTAAGACTGGTTTTTGTGAAAGTAGTATGATCATGATAACTGACAGTATATTCACGAGTCATTTCTCACCCATGATGGTTTAACATTTTACTGTTGCTTATTAGAAAATCCATGTGGGGCGTTAACCCATTCAGAGTAGCATGTACAGTGCAGACTGAAAAATATTCACATGCTTTGACTTTTTTATTCCCTTGTTTGATTAATTAATCAGATTTTTCTATAAACAATAGCTAATCATGACAAAGTGATTTGAGCTTAGATGCATCCTGTTTCCTCAGACCATTCTTGGGAAGTTCCTTCAACACGTGGTTGAAATCAATTGATTAGTCAGGCACACAGCTGCCTACAGTATGTAAAGCCTCACAGTACACAAAGATATCAGCAAAACCCAAGCCATTAGGTACAAGCTTTATATCTGTTGAAAGGTATAAAATAAGAACAAAACTGTTGAGCACCATAGTGCATTTGCTGTATTCTCCTTATTAATTATTTGTCCTGAACAATATACAAAAAATCATAAATTATGACTCAGAGTGATATTTATATAACATATTCAGTAGTTAAGAACACTATATGTTTGCCAAAACAAGAACATCAAGGTGAAAAGGCCTCTATTTTACATTTCTTGCGACTATCAAAATAATTATTAAGTATTAGATTTTAGTAACACTATAAAGCTTCTGTTATTTCATTCCATCAGCCAGATGTTTTAGGGTATGGAGTAAAAATATTTCAACAAAAGCCTTCACTATACTCAGCTAATAGATGGCGTCTTATGTTGTACAGATTGTGAAGCCCTTTGAGGCAAACTTGTGATTTTGAGGGTATATGAATAAAGTAAATCTTTACATCTTGACTTGTATGCTACTGCCTATAATGTTTGTTATTTACTTTTAATCAAGTTGATATTGAATATAGCTGATAAACCAAACAAGCTGGCCGAAAAACTGTGGGATATTTAAAATGATCATTCTTCTGTCATTTAAATACTCTAGCCCTGTAGCATCAGACAAAAAAGGTTGTACTCAAAAAAAGAAGATAAAAACCCATCAGGTCCTATATTTTCTTAGATAGGGAGACAATCACTTCCCATCTGTGAGAGGAAACCAAGGCACAAACATGAGACAAGGCAGGTTTGGGTAGAAAAGCAGCAAACCAATATTTAAACTTCCACAAAAGCGGGATCCACTCGCACATGTGCTTGCAAAGATATTGCTAAATAAACCTCTTTTGCAAATACCTCTCATTCCCAGTTCTGTATTGCTCATTGGTCAGGAGTCCTGAATGACTGTGAATGAATGTTCCACCTAGCTTCCACAGTTTGTGACTAGGAGCCAGTGTTGCCATATTGGGTGGTTTTCTAACCCTTTTTATTTTATTGGGCGGGTAAAAATTGTTTTGGGTGGGTTATGATCATTTGGGCTACTTTTTGTACCATTTGAGGAAGTTTCCACCTACAAAATGTTAGGATATTCTTTATTTATCAGGATATTCCCATAGGTTTCTACAATTCCCTCCTCTCCTCTAATTGGTTAGATTAAGATTAACAGGGCACTAATTCAGTAGGCTGGGCTTGACATGCAGTGACTGATAAGTGATCAAACTGGTCAAAACCAAATGTCATTTCAGTTAATTATAACTAGGTTGAACCTTTTTCCCTATTCAGATTATTATTTCATCATAGCTCTGTGGAAAAAGTTTCTGTTCATATAAGTGAAGACTTTTAACTTTTATTGTAACTTGGATGTAATTATCCAAAATGCTTTGCAGAAGAAAACATCCTTCAAAAATCATTAAAAAATATATAAAAATTGAATCATATTGATACTTTTATGACAATTGGGCGGGCATTAGGCTCTGATTGGGCTATGTCACATCTGGCCACACTGCTAGTAGCCCACAGCAGCAAATGCCATGATGTATGCTA
This sequence comes from Maccullochella peelii, assembly GCA_002120245.1. Lineage (NCBI taxonomy): Eukaryota > Metazoa > Chordata > Actinopteri > Centrarchiformes > Percichthyidae > Maccullochella > Maccullochella peelii. The sequence continues at coordinate 5,654 of LKNJ01001601.1, forward strand.
ATCAATACAATAGGATTTTTAGCCTGAGTGTAGTTACTCTTTAACACACTCTTTAATATTATTTACACCTCATCCATTGGCTAATAACCTGATGGTGAAGCAAGGTGGAAGCTTCACATTAGATCTGGATGATTGGATGAATACATTGGATTGTTTCTGGCTGATATGATGTACTATATTTTGGTATTTAAAATGTTTGCCTCCTTGAGCAATTTAAAATGATGTTGAAATTAATAAAATGTGAAAAAAGTGAGGGGGGTCATCTGAATACTTAAATAACCCAGTGCATGTGTGACAGATCTTGTAGCTCTCTCTTTCTTCATCTCTCTTTTTTTCACCTCATCTCGGTGTATTTCCACTCCATATTTGCATGTCCTGTCAATGCAGCCTCCTTCTCCGGGTTTAGAACATAGCCGTACCCTCGCTGTCGTTTGCATCTAGCAGCCTGTTTTTCCATGAACGCCGCCTGATCGCTGAATAACTGATGGCCACTCCACTGGCCTGGTGACGACATTTGCATATCAGACAGGTCGTCTCAGCCTTACCTGCCGTGTATCATCATTGTAGTAAATCATGTGTGTCTGTATGCAGAATAGAGAGAACGAGAAAGAAGAGGGAAGGCTCCTCTGTTGGTACTGGAGCGCAGTTATTTTAATTTGGATTTTTAAGTGTTTAATGAGGAGTTTAATTTGAACCATGACTCTAGAGGTAAGAGTTCTCTTAAATTTATTGTACTCTCGATTCCCAGACTACATGATTGCAATTAATTAGTGCATTTTTCACACTACATCCCTTGGTGAAATTCAGCCTAAATGCCCCAAATTGTGAAGTGAAGTCTGTGTTCATTATTATCTCATCTATCTGGTAACAAAAGAAGAATTAATTCTGACATGGCATCCTCTCCTCAGCTGATCTGTTATAGCTGTTATAGGTTAAGCTTACTGCACAGTGGGATAAGGGTTTTCCCAGCCTATTTGGCTCATTAGAAACCCGCCAAGCATTATTATCTTCCACTTGGAGGAAGAAGAAAAATAGCATTACTATACTGTATGTTATTATCTCAGACATTAGAATCAGTTCTTTTTATTTATAGTAGCCTAAAGAGTTGAAAAGCGCTATATTTGCCTCTTCTACCTGCAAGGCCAGAGCCACTGGCCCATTCACCTTCAAAGCCTCTCTAAAGGCCAGGGGAAACCCCAGGCGATGAGCAGCACAGGATTGCCCACTCCACAGTGACTTTAAGGGAAAACAGAGCGCGACTACGTAGTTGTTAGGTGCTCACTTTTGTTACTTGAGGCTGATTGTTAAAATATTTTTTAAGTGTAGCTGCTGTGGCAGAGAACTAGCTCATGAAAGTCTTGCTGAACTGTTCAAAAGGAAAGTTTTTGCAAACATGGCACAGTCCATACCCATGTGGAATTTAAGGAGCAGCAGAGAGTGAGATTTTATGAAATTAGAACAAATAGTTTCTCTGTGTGCACATTTTAGTCCTGAAGAACAATACTGGCCCTCTTTTCTGAGCCTTGCACTCAATAACATTTTGACAGTGAGATTAGTCGATTAATTGCTTAGTCAATCGATTGAAAAATCAATCGGCAATTATTTTGATTATCATTATCATTATTATCATTTCGATTAACAAACATTCACTGGTTATATCACAGTAAATTGAATATCTTAAGGGTTTAGACTGTTAGTCGGACAAAATTAAGACATTACCGTGGCTTCTGAGAAATTGTGAATGCCATTTTTCACTAAATAAACGATCAATCATTTTTGCATTTAACATGTTCCCCTCAGGATGAATTATAAGAACACTGGTGATAATCTAGCGCCATCATCAGGTCTTTTTAAAAAAAAAATAATTTGTCTAATACTTTGGTCTATGATCAAATACCTGGAAAACTAATGACTTTCCATCAGCCTCAGCTATGCTTTGTGTTTGTGTAATGCTAACATGTTGGCCAACATGCTAAGATGGTGACTATGGTGCTGATGTTAGCATTTAGTGCAAAGCACAGCTGTGTCTAAGTGTAACCTCACAGCCATGCTAACTGTTGACTGAAGTGTTACCACATACTGTACATTTTCATCACGTTTCATTCATTAAAGAAAAACATTCAGAAACATCAAAGCATTAGCAGAAACCACAGTACTGAGTATCTGCAATGGAATGATGCGCTGGTCTCATTTAAAACAAATCAGTCATCAGACAACAGCAGTACATTCAGTGCGACCACAGGGTCACTGTATAAAAGAAGCACCACATTATTTACGTGTTTGTGGTGTGTCCCTGTTTAAATCCTCATCTCCTGCCTGTGCAAGGGATGTTGCACATTCTGAGGCAACAACAAGCCGGACAGAAGATGAATATAGAAAGAGCTGGATGGGTTAATGTGAGCATGCCTGAATTTGTGTATTATATTGCACACGTGTGTCTGTCCATATACGTGATGTGCAGACCCTGTTTCTCTGTCTGTGTCTGTGCACATTGAAATGCATGTGAAGTGTCTGTCAAAGCCAAGTGAAAGAGTTGGCTTAATGCCAGAAACCCTCGTACCATACAAGGAAGGGAATCCTCTCTCTCTCTCTCTCTCTCTCTCTCTCTCTCTCTCTCTCTCTCTTGCTTCATCTCTCTTTCACACACACACACACACACAGTAAGTAAAACATGATGGGGACCAAACTTAAAAGTGCACTCTCTGTTATATTATTATTCATTCGAAGGGTATTTAACTGTGTTTGTTTTCTGCGTGCATCCATTGTGAAGCCCCGGAGTGTGAGTGGAGTGGAAATGAGAAAAAGGCAGGCGGCACACATCGAGGCCCCACCCCAGGCCCCTGGACAGCCCCGACCCAACACCTGCTGCCTCTGCTGGTGCGGCTGCTGCAAGTGTCTCTGGTAAGAAAATACTATACTACTCATTGATTACCCTGGGTCCTTTTGAGTCAAGGCCAGCTGGTTTAAAGGGCCAGTGATTTTGCAGGCAGAAAAAACAGGTTTTGGTATGTTTGGAACAATATTTGGTACAAGAAACAGCTTGTCTATGGTAAAAGGTGTGTGAAAGGTAATTATGGGAGTATACAGGATGATTTCATGGTGTTTTTGTGTTCTGGTTGGGGTTCTCTTTTGCTGTAGATCAACAATACTGAAGTACTCAAGCCCTGTGACATTCATTTTAAGTGACGTGCTTTTGGGGGACTGAATGGACATTATGCACAAACGAATTACACCTCAGTGCATTTGCTCCGTTTCTTGCAAAAGGAAACTTTAGCCGGGCGAACACACAGGCTTCACCTCAGTGCCTTTAGTTCAAGGATGGCCTGTCTCCCACCATGCAGCTGTGAGAGGAGACGGAGGAGATGAGATAGGTGGGGTATAAAGTAGAAATCCAGGGCCTTGAAACCATTTTAAATGTTTGAAAATCTTTTTAGCAAGGCAGGATGGTTTGTAATGCAAATGCTATGGAGATAAAAAAAAAAAGGAAAGCCACAAATTTCCCTTTTTTATGTCTTCTTTTATGTTACTGTATTTAAATAAGTGTGTGTATAGTAGGACAGTGACACAGTTTTCATTGTTTTAGCTTGAGCCCACTGGATTTGAAATTGAAATGACCGGTATGTTAAAGTGCTGACTTTGAGCTTTGAAGGAATAGCTAAAAATTTTGGGAAATACGCTTATTTGCGTTCTTGTTTAGAGTTAGATGAGAAGATAAATACCACTCTCATATCTGTGTGTTAAGTATGAAGTTGGAGCCATTAACCAATTAAATGAGCCAATTACCATAACTTAGCATAAAGACTGGAAACAGATGCCGCCACGCCACCTCAAAATTTTATTAACAGGTCATATCTTTGTTTAATCTGTACACAAACAGAAAGGTAAAAACAAGTTTTGGTTTAACAGGTAACCAAGACTCAAGGGCAGTGACTTCCTGGAGTCACGGGTGGTTCCCCATAGGTCAAATAACAGTTCCAGCATGTAACTTTGTCGTTTTTGCATTGTTTGCCTACAGATTTAACAAAGGAGAGATAACGTGTTAGTTGGGGAACAGACGCAGGCTAACTGTTTCCCCCTGCTTCCAGTCTTTGTGCTAAGCTAAGCTAACTGCCCATTGGCTCTAGCTTCATATTTACCGTACGGACATGAGAGTGGTACCAATCTTTTCATCTACCTTTAGTGTATTTCCGCACCTATTCCTTTAAGGGTGTCTGAAGTATTTACACCCAATTTATAGGACAGTGCAGCAGGACAATGATTTAATGGCAGAAGTGTAGATTTAATGACTGGTCAAGCTAGTCACGCGATCTTAAACCAATTTAATATGTTTCACTTTGTTAAGACCAGACACCAGACCTGTGGCTGCAGCACAGGTGACTTTTATGGGTGGTACACTTCAGACAGTAAGTGTAGAAGAAGAAGGGCCATAATTCCTACTAGAGCTGAAAGGACTAGTCGATTCATTGATTAGTGGAGTGACCATTTTGATGATCGATTAATCATTGAATCATTCTGTAAGTAGTTTCAGCTTCTCAAAATGAGTATTTGCTGTGTTTCTTAGTGCCCTATGATTACAGTATAAACTGAATATCTTTGGGTTTTGGAAGCAAAAGCAAGACAAGCTATATAAATTTGTCAACTTGGGCTCTTGGAACATCTTTGTAACATTTTATAAACTAAACAATTCGTTGATTAATCGGGAAAATAATGGGCAGATTAACTGATAATGAAAATAGTCATTAGTTGCAGCTTTGATTCCTACCCTGATGTGCATGTAGACATTCTCAAATTAAAGAGTTCACAGCCAACACAACAAAAAATGTGTCCGTGTACAAATATTTGCACTGTAGGTCAGAACCTTGCACAAAGACTTACTGCACCACATTGCCCCTGAGCAAGGCACCAAAACCAGTAACTGCTGTGTGGCTCCTACAGTTGCCTCACTGTGGCCACACTCTTGCCAGGAGAGAGGAGTGAATGAAACATTGTTTTCAGGCAGTGAATGGTGAATGTGCTGCTTCTTTCACACCACTTCATCTGAAGTGGTGGCAGCTTGTGGACTGGGCCCGTAGTGAGTGCTCTGTGACTCTGCTGCTGTGTGTGTTTCAGTCAAATGCTGGTGTCAGATCTCCAGAGTGAGCCTTAGAAAATTGTCTTCAGTAGCCTGTATGTTTATTTATTTTGGTGTTAAGGCTGGGAGGGATAATTTGCCTTTTCAGTGCACGTTTGTGTTACACAGTGTGAGTTACATGTAAATCACTGAATGCTCTCTGTGTGACCTTTTTTTTTTTTTTTACTATCATGCCAAGTCAAGTGGTAGAGATCTGTGTGAGTGCGTGAGTCACAGGAGATCTCATCTGCTGTTTTAGACACTGAGTGTGTACGAAAGTGTTAATGAGTCAGGGCATACTGTTACATTTTGTTTTTTATCCATCCTCCCCCCAATACCCTCTAATCCCTCCTCGCCTGCCCTCACACAAGACCCTTATCTAGTTGGTCTGCCTTCTATTTCTATCCACACATCACATGCAAAACAGCTGTGAAGAACAGCCTGTATATTTAGCTGTATTGTGAGGGCGCCGGGGGACTGTGGCTAGCTTAGCCCATTACTGCCGCACAATGGGGACTTTGACAAGAGACAGCAAGAGGAAGGAAAGATCCTCCATGGTGGGACAAAAATAGACAGCTCAGTGTGTGTTGCATTGTGGACCCAGCAAGTGTGACTGAGCTACGCTAGACAGAGAGGCTACCGTGTGTGTTTCAAGTGTGTACATAAAGGCTTTAACTGAACCTTTATTGTTTTATTAACTTTGAATGTGTGGCAACTTTTACTGTAGATTATTTTTGTCTGTTGAAGCTCACACTGATGCTTCCCGGTGTGAGTAGAGCTGCAAGCTGCAACTAACAAATGCTTTCATTGTTGATTTATCCACCTGTTATTTTCTTGATCACTCGATTAATCGTTTGGGCTATAAAATGTTTGAAAATGGTAAAAAGTGAATTTCCTAAAGCCCAACGTGACGTCTTCAAATTGTTTGTTTTGTTTGACCACCAGTCCAAACCCCAAAAATATGCGGATTACTGTGGCATATGACAAATTGAAGAAATAAATCCTTAAAAGTGAGAAGCTGTAACTAGAAACTGTTTGCTCACAGTTAATTATCAATTATTAATTAATTTTCCATCTATCAAATAATTGATTAATCAACTAGTAGTTTCAGCTCTAGAACAGAGAGATTAGTGCATACAGGGCTGTGGATCAAAACCTTTTTGGGTTGTGACTCGTTATTAGCCTAAATATTACTGACTTGCACCCTCCATGACAGGCTGCACATGGTGGTGAACAACAAAATGGGTGCTCCAACAATTTATCACTTCACTTTCATAAAATTGGGGGACTTGCAAGTGGCCGATTTAAAATAAGAATGGTCAAAACTGAAACAGCAGAGGCCGTGATATTTTCACTTTTAGTCTTTAGTGTGGGTCAAACTCCAAAAACACTGGATCCTACATAACGCACCTCTGTAGACCCTCCCCAGTTTGCAATGCAGGGTTGCTGTTATGAATTTATAGTCTCCGAGCCCAAGCTGAAGAGATGTCGCTTGAGTCATTTGCTCCTCCATAGCCACAGAAGACATCATACAATGACGAGTAGACTGAACTTCATGTGTAAAATAGGTAGATTTAACCAAAGAATGCTTTCACCTTTTTAGGTTGTTTCATTATCAGTAGCCTTGAGGCTTTCAAAATGTAGTATAGTATTTCGCATGAAAAAGTAGAACTAAAGTCTAAAGTAGTTATAATAATAAGTTTTTAACCGAAGAAAGCAGCTATGCTTGCTGACTGTCACTGGTGCATGCTGTCTGTGTAGATAGAATTAATTGAAACTCCTGGCTGACGTTTATTTGCTCGATTGGCTCTGTGGATCAACTGCTCACGATGAAGCAGCATTATGAAGCAGTGTTTTAACAGAGTGCATTTGGGTATTTTGACAGCTGGCATACCCATGGAACAATAGACAAACTCAATCAGTCCCGACACTGATTTTGTTAATTAGCTCTGGACATCCCTAGTGTGAGGGGAAATGAAGTTACTGATTGCAGCCTTAAGCCTATGTAAACAACGGCCTTAATGTCAAATATGTAAATAAAAGTGGACGAAAATTTATGGAAACTCTCCATCTACAAGTTAATCTAATGATAACACAGACATGTCCATTTAAACTGGCAGAAACATGTCCAGTGTTTTGATTTGGCAAACATAATAATTTCTTGTCTCCAATCCAGGAATGAAGACAGGATGGAGAGGAGTGAACGACAGACCTGCACCAAGATGGACAGTATTGAAGCTGCAGAAGAACAGTGAGTCGAGCCATTATCCCTCCACTCTTGCATGTTTGTGTCAGTATGATTGTGTGCCTCCGTCAATCTCATACACATGCATGTCTTTGTTTTATGTCCGACTCTAGACACCCCAGTCTAGAGGAGTTGCTGTCGTGGTCACGGAGCTTTGAGATGATGCTGCGCTCGTTGGAGGGCCGGGAGATCTTCCGGGAGTTCCTGCGCTCAGAGTACAGCGAGGACAACCTGCTTTTCTGGTTGGCCTGCGAAGAACTGAAAAAGGAGACGGATCCCTCAGTGGTGGAGGAGAAGGCCAGGATCATATACGAAGACTACGTGTCCATATTATCACCCAAAGAGGTACTGGCTGTATTTGATTCAGCAGGAATGAGCCATCACAGAATTAGAGCAAAAACATGCCTTTTTGCTTAAAGATTGCTTGTGAAATCAAAAATAATTTAACCTCGTTTCTTCCCAGAGAACAGAAAGAAACTCAAAAGTCATTTTAACTGAGACATGAGAAGCGACATTGTAAAGTGACATGACCAAATCACAAGAAATCAAGACCTTGCACATTCACAAAATACGCGAAAACAGCAGCCAGTTTTTAGCCATGCTAGCCGTGTGGCTCTAAGGGTGGCAGTGTTGGTCTGTCATGCGGTCTGTCCACCTTTTTGTCAGACTGAAATATCTGAGCAACTATTGGATGGATTGCGGTGAAATGTGGTACAGACATTCGTGGTTCTTAGATGATGAATCCTAATGACTTTGGTCATGCCCGACTTTTCTTCTCGTGCCACCATGAGGTTGACTTTTGTGGTTTTGAATGAAATGTCCCCTTCAGGATGAATCACTTTGCTGATCTCCTGACTTTTCAAGTAGCGCCGTCATCAGGTCAAATTTAACTGTCCAGTACTTTGGTTTATGACCAAATGTACCTACAAAACTAAAAGCATTCCCATCATGTTGCATGGCTAGGTGTTAGCAGATCCAAGCGTGACAACAACCAGTACAGGTAAGTGAATCTTTATTTGAAAGGAGGCTGGGAGGAAAAAGGGGGAATTGGGCTGGACGAGACAGCAGGAAGGACGTGGAGGGAGCGGAAGGTCCAAAGAGCCGGAGGCGGACGGGATGATGGTGTAAGCTGGTCTGTAGGGCAGAGAGAGAGAAAGAGATTAGGCAGAGTTTCCACAATTTACGGGATTCTTCTCAAAGATCGCGGCCGGGGTGCAGTCTACCGGGTAGTAAGACGCAATGATCTGGCGATGAGTGAGAGAAGGGCCGGGGTTGAAGTACTGTTGAGGTGATGAGATGATGGCCTTCAGGTGTGGAGGCTGGTGCCCGCGAACAGGTGGATGGAGATGAGGCCACGCCTTCAGCAGACAGACAGACACAGACAGATACTACACAGACAGGGGGGAAGGGAATAAACAAAAAACCAGGGCAGGAGGATTCTTGGTACACTGAGGGAGCGGAAGACGCCGCGGACCATAACACATCAGTCTCAACTTTACTTTGTGTTTAGTGCTATTTAGCAAAAGTTAGAATGCTAACACGTTAAACTAAGATGGCGAAGATGGTAACGTAAACACCTGTTGATCAGCGTGTTAGCATTGTCGTTTTGAGCATGTCAGCATGATGACCTTAGCATTTAGCTTAAAGCACCACTGTGCTTAAGTACAACCTCACAAAGCCGCTAGCATGGCTGTAGACTCTTAGTCTTGTTAAGAACCCAAATAGTGATCTGCCAGGTTGTTACCAGCTTAATATAATTGAACTGTTGATGTTTAGCACATCCTCCTGTGGAGTCTGTGTAATGTCTTAATAAAGCCACAGGTACAAACCACTTAAAAAGCCACTGTGGTTTCTAAATTGAATTTGTTTTCCTTACCCCAGGTGAGTCTGGACTCACGGGTCAGAGAAGGAATAAACCAGACCCTGGCCGAGCCCAGCAACCTGATGTACGAGGAGGCTCAGTTTCAGATCTACACCCTGATGCACCGCGACTCCTACCCCCGTTTCCTCAACTCCTCCGTTTACAGAGACCTCCTGGCCAACAGGAGGCGCACCTGCCTAGAGACCTAGACCCCTCCATCCTCCCTCATCGCCATCGTACGCCAACGAGACTACTACTTAAACTTCAAATACTACTATGGTGCCAGAAGTCGGGTTTGGAAAATCTCTCCCTCTTTTTTGATTGAAAAGACTGAATGACATCCAAGATAGCTGGTTGATTTTTTTTTATTTATATTTTTTAAGCAATTTATATCCAGTTCTCCACTGGAGCCAGGTCAGCCTTTGCTGGTTGCTTATTGGTCAATTTAAGACCATTAATGCTGGCCAGTGATTGTTTTGCTAGCAATTTGTGCTGTTTGTTATGGTTGACTGGCCAACCCACGTGTCAGCTATCGGTTGAAGTGGCTAACCTGATGGCCGGCTGTTGGTTAACTGTGGACAAGGACTCCTCAGGCGGTGGGGACAGAAACAGAGAGAGAGAGACAAAAAGGACAAGCCAACTGTTCCTGTACTGTAATATTTAGACCTCATGCTTTCTACCCTCACTTTAATATTCTCTAACTTTACTCAGTCTCTTTCATATTTCTTTGTTTTTCTAATTCTGTCCCATTCCTCAGATATGTTTAAGTTGTTTTGTTTTTAATTTCTTTACTGTCCAAACATGACACCTAGTTGTTGGTGGGAGTTGGGGTGTCTCTGCCCATTTAACGAGTAGAAGCACTGGCTCTGCATGTAACTCTCTCTCTACAGTAGCTTGACGATGTAAGCCGCGGACTGCAACCGTTTTTGAATATTGAGATGTATGAAGACAGGGGACCTGTCTCTCTGTCTGGCTGTCTGTGTTCAGTGAAGGGAAAAAGTACACTTCTGCCAATTTAAAGCTAACTGCAGTTTTTTTATTGAGGAGATTTGATGGCTTCTGCAGCAAAGGCAGCACCTACCCATCCATCCATCCATCCACCTGTCCATCCATCCGTCCAAGCACTTTCCTTCTTTAGGATTCTTTAACTGGGAGAAGTAAGGGCTAGAATTGTGGTTGGGCAGCTACATGTATTACTATTACTCATGAACTTTAAACAAAAAAATCTCTCCACTGAGAAAATCACAATGCCTTTACATGTAAGAAAAGGCAGCACAAGCGCTGCTGGAGTTTTTCTGGAAAGCAACCACAGTTTGTCCAACGATCCCTACCTCCCATCCTCCTCTCCCTCCTCCCTCCTCCCTCCAACTCAGACCATCTCAGCCTGACAAGCACAGGTGCCCAGTGTGTGTGTGTGTGGGGCAGGGACCCAGCTGGAGAAAATAAAAACAAACCCACATTGACTCCAAATAGTCATCTACATTTTGAAATTCTTGACCAGAAAAAGAGGGTTTACTTTCTAGTGTTTAACAATGAAGTGAGCGTTATGGAGAGCTGGTTCTGCTTGGAGAACATAAGCAGATGCAGCAGGTACTGGTGTAATAGAAAGGGTTATCGAGCCCTGGCCTTTGTCTGTAAGGCGTTTAGCTTTAGGTGCTGTAGGTAACATGACAGTCCCTGGAGTTGGACATCCAATATCACGCTGCAGATATGTGACCTGGGTGCCAAACATGATGTCAAAGATGCTGTGAAGAGATATTGGATGTGACTTGTCACCAGGCTGTAGAGTCTCAGTCAATCCGGTGCATGTCTGTTTCTCCAGCTGGTGAAGCTGGGCGAGTGTGGTAGTCCTTCAGTTAGCTACTGCCCATTCAAGACACTCGTTTTTTTACCAGAGCTAGTGAAGAGGGTTGTTATGATAATGCTAACATGCTAACGTACGGGCTAGCGAAGAAGTTTGCGTTGTCATGCTAAATGCTGGCCCTTTCAACAAGGCTAACTAGGTTTCAGCATGCTGTAGGCAAGCAGTTAGCATGCTTGTGCTAGCCATGCTAACCCTCCATCCCACTGCCAGCCCTCACACGCTCTGGTTTGTTTTTCTAATCTGACTTTGAAAGCATGCGATGATAATGGCTATGTGTGTGTGTGTATGATACAGTTACACACTCAACAGAAAATTTTTGACAAAAAAAATGTAAGGGGTTCTTGCCAAATGTCCCACTAACATTTTTAGTATATAAAAGGACATTTTGTTTTTTGATGATGTGAACATTTGAACATGAACTTTGTTCCTGGCCTGTGGATGTGCAGTAGAAAGTGCATGAGTGCAGTATATGCTTCTTTCTTTTTTTCTTTTTTATTAACTAGGCCTCCAAGTAGATTGATTATGTCACATGATGGATAGCAGACCTCTTGGTTTGGTGGTTAGTGTAGTCTTAAAGTGTCAATAAAACAGTGCCACTCCTCACTGATAAATGTAGGAATCCACGTTGCCACCTCCTTTAACTACCTGAAGTTCATGTGCCAAGTTTGGTCTAGATTAAATTTAACAGTTAGATGTTGCAGGATGTCTAGCAGACTATTGAAGTGCAACTGGATGATTTAGATTATAGATTGGAGTCTATTTGAAGCTGTGTCCCACTATGTTAGATTGGTTTTGAATTGTCAGAAGATTATCTTATAAATTACTAACCACGACACCTTTCAAGAAACTCAAAATTTTTTAATGCCACTATTGGATTATTCAAGAAACTGGCTGTCTCTAGTTAGCAAGTCTTACTAGAGTAATTAAATAAGGAAACAGGTAATTTAATTTATCTTTAAAATAAATAAATAAATAAATGCGGGTCCTCTGCTTGAGCCTAAGTCCATGAAATTTGATTTGGATTATGAGTTTTCCTCCAGACTTGTTTTCACTTGCAGTGTTAAAAACTAACTGGATGAAGCTGCCACTTCAAAACCAAGCTATCATATTACTACAAAAGCTTTCAGTCGTGAAGTATTGATTATAAATCGGTAGAACTGACACTGTAAAGTCAAGAAGGCAAGTCTAAACAGTTTTGCCATGTTCCGTATTGAAAATATAAAATATTTAACCTTTGGCAATACAGTACTCACATGCAGACTATATGTAACACCCATAAGGACTTGACTGATATTACTTAGCTGCTTTAATGAAGAGCTGTGCATGCATGCGCTCAGTTGATCAGAAGCAGAGTACAGAGTAATTAAGCTATCCTGATACTGAAGGATCAATTTTCACACTCACTCCTCTGAGCTGTTTTCATTTCCAGGAAACAGTAAGCATTTTAGACGCTGTATTTGGACAGTTTTTGAAGTAGAAGAATGCCTGTCACTCATAAAGCTCTCTCGCAGACAAATCCCTCTTCTGCACACAGTACAGCTATGTTTCCTTGTTGCTGAGTCTATACAGTAATCAACACGAGAATGTTTCACCAAGAACCAGATAATGAAATCATGGTGCAATTAAACCAAGTTTACATTTATAAATTGTGAGATGTGTGTACCTTATTAAATACTCGTAACAGTGGGGAGCTAACTGTCCCCAGTGTGAGCAGAGAAGCCAGCAGGTTTACGGCTGGCATGAGACTCTGCCCTGTGCTTGACTCTTTTAGCACTTTACAGGGTTTGCAGGGAGGACAGACAGAGCAGAAACCCAGGTAACAGTGTTTTACAGGGTTTACAGGGAGGACAGACACAGCAGAAACCCAGGTATTCTGCTTACGTCCTTTCCTCTTAATTTATTGTGACTTTTACACAGTGGGGAAAAGCAGTTTCACAGTTGTTTATTTTTAATAACTGCATTTCAAATGTAGATTTTACAAGCAATGATGAAGATGTGAAGTGATGTAGTGTCATCGCTGACTTTAGATTTTTGTCTTTAAATTTCCATGGGTACCAAGTGAGTGGGCTTTTGAAACGTGGCTGTGGTTTCATTGACTGATAAAAAGGTTGAGAGCTGAAGTGTCCTGATAGGGTGGAGGAGGTTTGCGAAGCTTTGGCCTTACTGACACGTTTTTTTTTTCCTTTGTATAAAAAAAACAAAACAACAACAAACGTCTCTAGGCTTTTCACTACCTCTCATGTTGGTTAATTTATTTCACATCTAGTTGTCAATGTACAAGTTGTTTTTAGATCTACTTGAAGCCTAACACTGTAAACAAAAATGTGCACAGAGGGGTTAAAGAAAGCTTGGCCTAGTCGACATTATTGTTTTTGTTTGTATGTATGTTTGTTTTAATTCTGTTGAGCTGAACTAGATTTTGCATCTCTGTAAAGAATTCAGGAATCCACTGTCTAAGGGCTAATCCCATTTTTGCCTATGCAAATCTGTTACTGTGGGTGAGTTGGGAAAGGGCGAACTACCGCACCTTTCATCTGTGTTAGATGGACCATGGTTTACATTGCCCTTTGCTGATATTCTTCAATCTTATTCAGCAAAAATGTACNATATATATATATATATATATATATATATATATATATATATATATATATACACACACACACAGAGAAAATAGAGAAAATAGTATATGCCTTCGTGATGATAAAAAAGAAACCTTGCTGAAAACAAATAAATGTGTTGTCTGACATTATGTGGCTGTGTGCTGGAGTCTTGGTAAAATGATATAGATGACTGATGGTTAAGCAACTGACTGAGAAGTTGACTGACTGAAGAAAACTCTCATTACTCAGGCTACAACACTAGTAGCTGACCCTGTGCAGTATTTCCTAACTGAGGGGGAAACTTTATTTATTTAAGGAGCAACCACATCATGATTTTCTGTGACAAAATATTGTAATCCAGCCCCGGCCTGGGAAGTAAATAAGGTATTCGGACCACCCAGGGCTCGTCCTTGTCATTCTTCATTGTAACGTTTGGTCATTTTTAAAGCAAGATTATGTAACTTTTGCTAAACAAAGGCCTTTGTTGCCACAGGTGACAGTTAAGGGATATGGGTAAATGATAAAACGTGTGTAAAAGTAGCACTGGCTGACTCAGTAATATCGATTACACAGCGAGATCTGTGTAAAGTTTGCTAACATTAGCCACCACAAGCTAGTGGTCACACCAGACCAAGTAAGGCTTTAACGCCAAAACCTTTGAGTGTATTGAATTGAGCAAAAGTGTGTTATACTGCTTGTGAATTCAACTTTTCGTTTGTAAGAGTCGGACTGTCTCTTCATTCAAAAGTTACATAGTCTCACTTTAAAGGGCTGAGTGTGAGCAAACCTGGAAACAAGCTGAGTTATTATCTGCCTTTTGTGATGTGCACTGTCCATGCGTAAGTCACATTTTATAACCAGTAATTCATTAATAAAATAAAAAAGAATTCCACTTGCCATGAAATAATTAACTTTTTATTGTGATTATCTTTTTGTTGTTTGTCAAGTGGACACTTCACAGCTGTTTGTAATTACATGAGTGCAGCGCCACGTCATCATCAGCAAGTTATTTTTCTATTTATTCCAACTTCTTGTTCTTTTTGTAGCCATATCCAGTCAGACTATCACTGTGTTAATACAGTAGCGTTGATGCGTAAACACATCAGAAGAAGTGGGTTTTCTTTTATTTTTTTTAATACTCAACTAATGCAAGTCAGTAATAAGTTACTTACAAGACCATTCACTCAGCTCTCATGAGCCACTTTTAGCTTCGAGTTGAGGTTTGATTTAGGTCTCAAAATGTATTTTTTAACTCTTTACATGTACAGAAAATTTAGCTCCTGACCCAAAATGGAAATGAGAATAAGAGCGTTGATGTATAGATTTTTCCCACAATTCCTCACAGTGCATCATGGCTAAAGAAAAGACAGGTTTATGGACTGATGCTGGTTTGAAACCTGCTTTGTGTGTTCCCTCAGTTGGATTTGGTGCCTCTTTACGCTTCACAACAGACCTCAAGATCTCTTTCTGTCTCTCTTTTCTCCGTCTGTGTCACTTTCTCTCTCTCGGGCTCTCACTTCCTCTCTCTGTGAAATCACACATACAACACTGTTTATAGCAGTCAGAGCAGAGACGGTCCCGTATACAGCAAAAATCACACCGATGTTTGTTCCTCCTACATGAATCCTGACACCCTCACGTTGTCTCTTTTGTACCTCTTTCAGAGGTGTTTGTGCTACTTTGGGAAAGAGATTATGTTTGTGCAGGTACTGGTTGAAGTTGGTGTTCAACAGTTTTAGGCAATCACTTTTCTCTTTATTGATTTAGATGCCTAAGCCTCTTGGTTTTTGTCATGCCTTTGTAGATAGATCACAGTCGTCGAGACATGATCCGCAGGTGGAAATAAAAATAATTTTACTGTCACTTTAGGCGATTAAAAAAAAGTGACATTTTTTTTCTATTCAGCATGCTTTTTGCTAAATAAATGAAATAATTCAGTTATTTGCTATAAACGATACTGTATGAGTATGTATTCAAGTACTGCAGTATGCAGACAATTAAAAATATCAGAAACTCTTTTGAGAGGTTCATATTTTTCTTCTAGTATGTTTCACTAATATTGATGGTTATGGGTTCTTAATTCTTGTTTTGAGTGTCTTATGAATTGCCAGAATGACTAAATGACCCTCTTTGTATTAACAAATATAGACTATGGTTGGTTATTTCCACATGCATGACTTGCAGAGCAATTTTACCAGGACAGTGCTAGTGCTGCGGGCTTTTTAACCAAGAGTTTGGTCAGTCAAGCTCAACTTTTCACTATTTTTCACTGGTTGCTTGACAACTTTTGATTATGACTGAGATCCTGACTGTTTTATTTACATCAAGGCAGGTGAAATTGTATCCTTGTGGTCACTAATGGTCAACAAGGCTGTGTGGCGTGAAATGTCTTTCTCTTGCAGAGCCTTATCTTGCCACGCAAAGCAAATGTGACTTCTAGTTTAAAATGCAGAGATGAGAAAATGACAGCTGAGCTTCAAACAGCCAGTAAGAGTGAGCTCATGAGTTTAATAGATTGTCCAACTTCCTCGAACATCTCAGAACACTGTGTCCCTAACCTTCAGGGTCTTGCTGCCCAAGGATCTGATTTCTTTTCATCATGACTTTGAATTTTATCAAAGGAAACTGATCATCGATCCTTGATCAGTCAGTCGCTGTCTAAAGCACCCTGAGATGCAGGAATCCCTTAAAACTGTAGCATTGAGAAGACTTCTCTATCTTATTAGTCCAACCTTGATGAAACTCCACCCTCTGTTGTAGAAAAGCAGAGGAGGGACTCGTCTCATCTTGCCTCGTCTGTACTTCAGACACAGCTGGTACAAATTTAACAGCACTGAGCATTAGGGATTTTGTGCATTGTGAGAAAAATGTAATTATGTGGGTATTGGAAATTCTCTGCATGATAGTACAATACAGATGTGACTTGAGGGCAGTAGAATAACGGTTAAAGAAATATGTACACCCAAGTCTAGTTTAGAAAATGTGGATTTTTATTTCTTAAAGACTCAACTTGGTTAACAAATTTACAGTAGCTGTGTAAAACTGTAGTTAAAATGTGATGGGTGTGGAGAGTTGTTAAAGAAATAGTTTTGGGAAATACACTTATTCACTTGCTTGCAGACAGTTAGAGAAGATAGATACCACTCTCAAGTCTGTGCGCCAACTATGAAGCTACAGTCAGCAGCCAGTTAGCTTAGCTCAGCTTAGCTAGGACTAGCTAGCTAAGGCTAACAGGGTGAATCTGCTAGCCTGGCTCTGTCCAATTATTAAACTCACTAATTTTATCTTGTTTGTTTAAGGTGTATAAAAACCAAGAGAAAACAATTTATTGTTTTATGGGGGACAATGTGTCAACCTATTCCATGGCGGCTCAATTAATAGTTTTGTTAAGCTAAGCTAACCGGCTGCTGGCTCCAGCCTCATATTTATCATACAAGTGGTATCGATCTTCTCTCTCTGAAAGTAAAGCGAATAAGCGTATTTCCCAAATGTCAAACTATTCCTTTAAAAAATTGATAAAAAAATAGTTGAGCTATGTAAAAAAAAAAAATTAAAAATTAAAAAGGAAGGAAAAACAATGTGGATTTGCCCGACACAGTGGTCAATGCAACTGTCCCAGTAAGTACAACGATGCTTCTTTGGTGGATAGTATGTGACAAAATTATAATCTACGTTTTGTTTCAATGTAAAGGGGTCAAAGGAAATGTTGGAATATTTAAAATCATGTGTTCTGTTGGACTCAAAATGTTCCTTTCGAAAACACATTTTGTTATTTGTCTTTTCACGTTGCTGTCGTGGGTTTGTGTCATCTCTCTGAATCATCCACATATAATATTACTTCATTGACATGTAACCAACAGACCTGAAGACTTTGTAAACAGGCAATGAGCATTTTGAAGCGTGACTGATGTGGATTACAAGCAGCCACATCAGAAAAAGCTCTTCACTATTTTTAATTTGTTTTGTACTGTTTTAATTTATTTTAACAGGAGGTTTATTTCAGTCATTTTTTTCTTTTATCTCAAAAGACACAAAAATTGTTTAACTTCATATGAGTTACCGTCACAATAACAACGTGTTCAGTCATGGTACATTTTGATCTACGGTTCAGTCTCTGTCTTTGTTTACACAATGACATCTTGCATTAAGAGAAAACTCCGATCTATGGTAACTGCCCTTGAATATCTGTAATTTAAATAGTGCTGCTAGAGAAAGAAATCTAAATGTAACAACTTACAATAAATACTTAATAGATTTTTGCCAAGTGTGACTGTGTCTTTCTTTGACTGGAGGTTTGGGAGATAACCAGCAGATACAACCTGCAGATTCTGTACCTAGTTTTGGTTAACATTGTACTGTGAGGGTGTGCGTTTTTTAAATATTTGTTCATGAGACACTTGCAACTCTACAAATTAAAAGGTTTCCACATTTCCTCAGCAATTTTATCAGTCAAAAATAGTTTTACGCTATGAAAAGCTAGCGGTGGGGCTCTAGGGAGGGCAATGTCTGTCTGTCTGTCGTTTGGTCTGTCCACCTCTTTGGTCCAGACTGAAATATCTCAAAAACTATTGGATGGATTGCCGGGTAATTTTGCAAAGACATTCATGGTGCCCAGAGAATGAATCCTAATGACTTTAGTGATCCCCTGTCCTTTCCCCTAGCGACCGCAGCACATCAAAGCTGTCACTTATCCAGTGAAATATCTCAATATCTACTTGATTGTTTGGCATAACATTTTGTACAGACATTCATGTTTCTCAAATGATGAGTATGATAGTTAATTTGGTCCCCTTTTCCTTTTCCTGTAGCACCACCATGATCTAAAATCTCCATCATGTGTAAGTTTTTAATAATACATTTTCAGTTAGCTTAAACTACGAGCCTACTTCTACAGGCCTGTAGGAGTTCATTCAGGAATCAAATTCCTCCAAAATTTGAGCCACAGTGTATATTTATTGATATTTACACTTGCACTCTTTCCTACTTTGTACTGCAACTGTTGCACAACAATTTCCCTCTGGATAAATAAAGTTCTATCTTATCTTAACTATTCATCACAAGCATGTACTGTCAACAGTGTTTCCTTTGCCTCTGGGAGGAGGTGAGGAGCTCTGAATGCCGACTGGAAGCCCAAAGGTCTCAGGGATCACATGCTGGCCTCAAACAATATATCGATCATCCTGGAAAGCTGCAGTTTGTTAGAATCTGCATTGGAGGGTTTGCTTTGTATTTTTTGAAATGATACTGGATGCTTTAAAGTGAATTGTCCAGAAATCAAAGCAGCAATAAGGCATCATCCTAACATAAGTATGAACCTCCCATCACACACATTTAAACAAAACCTCTTAACAATAGGTGACATAACCAGAGGTAGAAAGAGGCAGCCTCATTTAAAAACGTCTTTATTTCATCAACCGGATCCAAGATCATGTTTTCAGACTTGTTTACATTCAGACAACAGGGTGAGACCACATGCTGAGGACAGGAGAGGAGGCAGGTTGGTGTGCATGGGTGCTCTCTCATACAATCCACTGTATGTATGTGTATATGTGTAACTTTTCATACAGTCCTCTCTGTATATGGGCATGTGTATGGGCACTCTCGTGTGTGTGTGTGTGTGTGTGTTCTCTCTCTCTCTCTCTCTCTCTCTCTCTCACACAGTCTTTTGATCCGTCGCCTCGGGAGCTGTTGAGGCAGATGCTGAGTCCTCCTGGGTCTTGTCTAATCCCTGGCTGTAGCCTCGATCACCTGACTGCACGCCGTCTTTCACCGTGATGGCGGTGTTGGAATAGGTCGCGTCTATACTCTCATATGGCTCTGATGTCCACTGAGAAAGAGCGGAAGAGAGAGGAGGCAAAGGCATAGAAGAAGCACATTAGAGCAATACTGTTTGTTTATAGCCAGTACTTTTCTGTACTTACACTATTCTGCATCCCAAGGTACATTAAAAGAACAGCCAGTAGGATTTTGGATTGGATTGTTGATCAATAATGGCTTTTAAAAACTTACTTCCCATCTTATCCTCTCTGTTTTATAATGAATTTTACTGCTCAAATTTTCAGACGACGCTATGAATGAGATACAGGTGCTATGTGACATGTCTGAAATTGACAAGATGGAACAAGTAACGTACTAGTATTTGGATGTTCATAGAGCATTTTACCAGAAGTAGGGCTAGAAATGTAAATTTGCTACAGTAATGCTGTGCGACATTTTGGCCTCAGGGTGGAGAAAGAGTTAAACTTGTGCTACATCCAAAATGGAGAGAGTTCATTCACTGGGGAACATCAATGTGCTTATAGTAAATGTCATGATGTGATCTGTCCATGATACTCAAAAAACGTCTTAAAGGCAAAGTTCGACATTTTGGGGAATATGCTTATTTGCGTAAAAGATTAGGAGTCTGGCTCCATTCAAAGTCAAAATCAAGCTTTTCAGAAACCTTGTAATGGACCAAATGGGTGGTCAAGAGATAGTTTTGACATGAGGGTGGTGCTAGAAGAAATGCCAGGGAGTCAGAAATCAGAAATCTGTTTCCCATAAAAAGTAAGGGAACAGGTAAAGTCAAGTTTTCTTATGAAATACTTATGAATATATTATGTAAACTTGATGTTGTTCTGTATATCTTAATGTATAAGGAGGGTGCAACCTTCAGACAGCACTGTGTATAAAGAGGTAGGGACTTTGCATGTCTACCTGTGGATTTGTTCCCTACCTGCGTGGCCCTGCTACTGGACCTGTGTGAGGGCCCCATGGCGATGTTGACGCTGGACGAGGACTGTGTATCGGTGGTGTTGCCGCCTTCAGCAGCGGACAGCCCAGAGATAACCAGGCCACTGGAGAAACTACGCTTCCCAAACAGCAGGCTGAGAGTGGATGAAGAAGAGGAGACCTGGGGAGCACCACAGAGGAAGAAAATGCAGTTCTTGCAAACACTAAGATGGTACACAGGAGCACAAAACACAAATATGCTCATGCACAAACAATTACCAGAGACAGCAGGCTGTGTCTAACAATAACTTGTAGTCAATAATACATTATAATCACATGATTTAGCCATCAGCTGTGAAGTGTGAGTTTTTATGATAATGTGAAAGATGAAACCCTGAACCTTGGCCTAAACATCAACTCACGTGATAATTCAGGGGTTTTACTGCTAAACGTGACACTATTTAAACATACAGAACTGCTGCTGTGGTATTCAAATGGCATCTTTGGCAACTCAAACATTTCACTTCAACTGAAGGACAATATATGTTACAAGTTGAGGCCATTTTCTGACTCCTCCTCTTGATCCAGAGGCAGTTTTTCACTTCCTTTATTTCTCCCTTCATTATTAATCACACGTCTCAGACAGGCACTCCATTTATAGTTATTTTGAGCACAAATTTGATACTTGGAAATGCAACCATTTGGCCTGTAAGATGAGCAGTATATGTTCTAGATATAAGTAAAAAATACACAGTAATCAAGGCTGGTTTCCCCTAAATCTATGTGTATTTGACCTGACCTGAACTGAGTCACTGTGGCAATATTGACGTGGTTTTGTCATCACCGGGGTGGGGGTTGGGGTGCAGTTTGTATTTGTTTGTTATACATGAATTATTAAAAAAAATATGAGAAAAGGTTTAAAATCTTGAAAATTGTCAGTTTTGAGATCTTCATCTGTCACCCATGTGTTGTAGTGTGTTGGCCAACAGAAAGTGTGTGTGTACCTGACTGGAGCGCTGCTGATGCTGAGCTGCCTGGAGCTGCGAGCTGATCCCACCTGCTCCTGAGAGACGAGGGACCTGAAGAGAGAGAAACATCTTCTTATCGCTTCATTCTCTTAGTGAAGGTACACAAGCCATTACAACTGAGCGAGATAGGCTGCTTAACATTGTGTGTGTGTGTGTATACCTGGGAGAATATAGAGGCTATGGATGTGTTAAAGGACAGCTGACTGTTGGACAGACGCTGGACAAGCCCGTGGGTGGAGCCTGAGTCCAGGATGGGCCCTGATTGGCTGCTGACGGGGGGACGCTGACTCTGAGGCTGGACTGACCGACTGCGGTACTCTCTCCTGGCTGCAGAAACACACAGAAATACATACTTTTATCATCTAAAGCCATTCTTTAGACCATACAAAACTAGCTGGACTAACTACAACCAAATAAATCACGTGAAGAAGAATGCGTCATTTTGACTTTCAAAAGTTACGTAGTCTCGCTTTAAAGGTAAATAAAAATGGAAAACTATTCAAACGAATAAAAATACCCAAAGTTATAACACCCCTGCTTATATTGTAGTATCTGTTCATGTATGTATGTGTGTTAGCCCACTCACATTGTGGGAACCAAAAGCTAGTTTACTACAAGTTTAACAGTTTATGTTGTAAGTAAGTCTTGATTTGAGGATTACAGTTTGAATGAGGTTCTGGTTAAGTTTACAGAAAGGGATTCACACACATGTGTTGTGGTGTCTGTGGCTGTGTGTCGTCCTGGCTCTGTGCTGGTAGAGGCTCAGGCTGTTGGACGTGACGGAGGACGGGCGGTTGTGGCTCAGCGAGGACGAACCACCGGCACCGCAGTCCACATCTTCCATGTTCACACCACTGTTACAGCTGGTCAGGTTGTCCTTACGCACCCTGCAGAACACACAAACACACACACACACACACACACACACACACACAGCTCTGATTTATTTATTCATGTCCACATCAGTGCAAGGGACACAAACTGGCAAAGGACCATCAAAAATGTAGCAAGCCTTGACTATTCCAGCTGGTTAAGCACACACACACAAACTTAAAAAAAAGAGAGCAAGCGAGAGAGATGTTACGTAACTGTGCTAGCATATGTGACACACACTAGTGCGGTCTTTCTCTTAAATTAGTTAAATGTGTTCTGGCTGACGAGGCACGGTCAATCTCCTTGGCTCCTTGGCTACTTAGTGAACTTTTACTCAAGGCTGATGAAACAAGATTAACAATCTAATCTAATCTGAAAGGAAAACTCATGCCCCCTAAGAAGCTTAGAAACACACACGCATTCACACACACATCCCATTAGCTTACCTGCAGAGGTTAATGCAGAACCTATACGATAAGCTATGCGGAAGGTAATGTGTAAAAGAGATTGAGAAAGAAAGAGAGAGGATCAAGGGAGAGATGGGAAATGAGGGAGGGATGTAGAGCCAGAGGAAGAGAGGGAACCCTCCCACTCTGCAATCCAGCTCTCTCCTTCTCTTGAAATGTGCACTCCCTCTGTCCCTGTACATGTATTTAAAATTACATTAAGTTGGCAGGGGGAAGTATCTCCCCAGCACTGACTTCCATCAAGCCAATATCTGTAAATCCACAGAGAAGCACTCACTCAGCAGGCAGCTGGAGCATTACACTGCAGTTTGCACCTCATCCAGAGTGATTTACACCAAGTTGAACACCAGCTGAATAAGTGAACATTATGAAGTAACCATCATCTCATGTGTCATCGCAACCTTTTGCCTCTTGCACATCATCTTAAGCCTAATGTTGTCTTTGGGATCTTGGAGACTCCAGGCCCTCTTTAACAGCTCAAAAAACATACTTAGCATTGTTTTATCAGCTAAACTAAACACTGCAGATGTGATGTGACATACTGTATGTTACATTGTGTGCTGGAAAATGCTGCAGATAATCAACCTATACAGCCTACTTTGCAGCAGTGTTTGCAATATAGTTATTTAGCGACACCAAAATTTAAATTGTCTCTCATGAAGTGATATTTTGTCTACACTGATCTTAAGAAGGATTTTCTGAGCAACAACTCTCAGCTGAAGTTGATTACATATGGCCTCTGAGGCTAGAGATTGTAATAAGTTTTTACTGTAAGTGTGCACCCTAAATAATGGCAAATAAATTAAGCTGAGCCTCTTATACAGAGTGTCTTATTCAGGGATCCTCAGAGACTGATGGTTGTTCCAAGAAGTGAACCCATGACCTTTCAGTTACAGCATCGTCTTTTTACCCACCAGACTGAACTAAATAAGAAATGATGAGGGAGTCTTTTTTTCTATCTTTAGCATGTGAAGAATGTTAATTGAAGAGCACAGTCACACGGAGAGCTTGAGCCCGAGGAGGCAAGGAGGAAAAGACTGCACTCTTGACTGAGGTGGGAAAATAATGTACGTTTTTTAAATATGCAGAAATTACATTTTATTCTAAACTGACCGTAACCATTTTGAGCAGAGCCAGGAACGAATGGCATCCAGACTTAAAACCCCTCCTCCAATGCTGCGGAGCGTACGGTGTGTTCCTGCGTATGATGTTGTTAGTGGTGACACATACCTAAAAAATAATAAAATAAATGTCAGCAACACGGGACGCCTGCAGATAGACAAATCTATCTGCAGAAGACAAGGAAGTTAAATGCCTCAATCAGAACAGTAAGGAAAAGATTTTTCAAAAACATGCATGCTGCAAAGGTGAAGTGAGCAACAACACAGAGACATTTTCATCAATGCAAACTTTGAATTCAATCCTTAAACCGTGTGATGTTAGTGCCCTGCTCTACTATCTGATCTTGACAATGTGGCAGCATAGCTGTTAATGACACATACATGGGGTAGCCCAGCGGCTGGTCGCAGGACGAGTTGACCATGTTCCTCAGCGCTTGCTTTGAGTTCTGGATGCTGCCGCGTTCTGGGTTTCGGTTCCGTAAAAACACCAACTCTTGCTGCTGGCCTGCCCATAGACCTCGCACACACTCCTTATTGATCTGCAGAGAAAGAGAAGAGAGATTCTTTCACTGACATTCTTCATTGGCCAAAAAAACTATGGCAATGGAATTACCTGGTCTCAAGTAATGCCATTGCCATAGTTTTTGCACAGGATAGCATGTACGAAACTCCCAATTCTAATAAAGTTACCTAATTAGAACAGAGATTCAATTGAAGAGGATATATATTTATATATATATCCTCTTAACAAACTAATTGCAGAGTCACGAAGATTTATCAAAAGCTGTGTAACTAATTTGTGCAATGGGTTGATAAAAACCTTCATAATATGCAAATTCTCTCTTGTGCTGAGAGTTAGATGAGAAGATCGATACCTCTGTCATATCTGTAGGATAAATATGAAGCTACAGCTAGCAGCTGGTTAGCTTAGTTTGGCATAAAGAATGGAAGCAGGGGGAAACCGCTAGCCTGGCTCTGTCCAAAGGTAAAAATATCCCAAAATATATTTGGGACATACACTTATTCGCTTTAGCTTGATGACAGCTAGCCTGGTTCTGTCTGAAGGTGACAAAATCTACTTACCAGCAGCTCTAAAGCTCGTTAAGTAACACATTATATCTCGTTTGTTGGATTTTGTTACTTTTGGACAGAGCCAGGCTAGCTTTTTTCCAACCTTTGTGCAAACCCAAGTCAGCTGGCTGCTGGCAGTATAGCTTCATATTTAGTGAGACACATGAGAGTGGTATCGATCTTCTCATCTAACTCTTGGCAAGAAAGCAATTAAGCATATGTCTAACAGCATCCTTCAACAGTTTAAAGTTTAAGTGCTGAGAGTTAAGCGGACATTTGAGCACTTAAAGTAACTGCAGAGTCAACTCTGTTGTGGTCATTTTGTGCAATGCGTTGATAAAAAGTTTACTTAAGGAATCTTTTAACATTAAGATGTTCAGGAGACACCCAGCTTCACATTCATTCACTTCTTGTGCTGCAACTTGGGCACTGTTCAGACTTACTATCATGTCTCCAGATATATTCAGTTGAGATGGGTTGCAGTTTACACCGGAAAGCATCTGAACAGAATCTCAGGTGACCACTTGTAATCATACTTGTTCAGGTTTGATTTGATGAAACTGCTAACTTCTAAACAAAAACACACATTCATGCTCAGCCATACAGACAGAAAAGTGATTGTGGTGGTTGTTTGGTGCCACACCTCTAGGATGAGCTTCAAAACCTTGTCCAAGTTGGTATCCTACAGGCAGGAGATTTGTCATGCTATATGCACGCTACAAAGCTGACTAGACAGACCTTACAGGTAGTCAGAGACACATTTGCAGCCAAACTACACCAAACGTACGCTCTCCCCATCTCATTTCTCCCCATCTCAGATTATTCATTTACTTTCCAACATGTTCTGTCTCTGTGCTAAAGCTGCAGCCTGAAAAATTGAAATACTTCTCACACATACAAACCCCCTATTTCCACTGACACCCTCAGCCCTCTCACCTTGATGACCTTGAAGCTGAGGTGGCGCTTGTACAGCATAATGATCTTATACTCGTCCGTGCCGTCATCGATCATGTGCCTCAGCGTGAGCAGCGTGTCGCGGCTGGAAAGCACCGCCTTACGCCAAGCGGGGTCACTCTCGTGGCAGATGACCAGGCTGCTGCGGTAGTTTGTGATGGCTTCATACAAGATAGATGCCTCCTCGGTCTCCTCCAGACAGGTGAAGTGATCCTGAAAGGGCAGGAAAGGCATGACTGGTCAGACTTTAGAAAAATGTCTACTCCAGGGATGAGAAACGGCTTGTGAAGATATTTTTTAAGAATTTAAATGATGCACAAATGTCTATTATATTATATAAGAGTAGAATTGGTGGAAAAAAAAAGAAAAGTTATTTGAAACTGCATTGACCTGTAATTCAGAGAGACAAAGATGTCTCTGAGCAAGAGCGGATAAATCAACATAAAAACGTGAGGACACAGCAGCAGCAGCCATTTGAAAGCACTTTACCTGATGCAGTTTGAGACTCATTCTGACTGCAGGAGCCACCACCTTCTGCAGGAGGTCCAGATCAGTAAAAACCCATTCGTCTTTGGTGGCAATGCGGAAGTCGCCTTTAAACA
Organism: Maccullochella peelii; assembly: GCA_002120245.1. Lineage (NCBI taxonomy): Eukaryota > Metazoa > Chordata > Actinopteri > Centrarchiformes > Percichthyidae > Maccullochella > Maccullochella peelii. Next base: position 32,164 of record LKNJ01001601.1, read on the forward strand.
GGGTATTGAAACCGTACAGAAATGATTCCAGACTTTGTGGTGGAAGGCAGGGGGTTGGTGGAGAAAAAAGAGGAATGAAAAGATAGATAGGGAGAGAGAGAGAGAGAGAGAGAGAGAGAGAGAGAGAGAGAGAGAAAATAAACTGAAGTATTTTTAGAATTCAAATCACACAAAGACAAAAAGTCATGAGTTCAGTGACAGAAATCTGAATATGGTTAAAGATTTAGCTGCTCATGCCCCCTTCTGGTGTATCTGTCAAACTGCATGTACATATCTCTTGCAAGCAGTAAAATTGTACAATTATGTGTAATTTTTGCATTTACATAAATAACATAAAATAGACATCCAAACTATTTCTGAATGCAATCCTGGATGCAGAAAAACACACATTTGCTAGATTACTTTTTACTGTATTTTTAGATGAATTAACTGTGAGCATCACATTTTCAGTGGTATAATGTTATTTTCCTGGGGTTTCTTATTGTATTTTAAGTATTCATATTCCATTAATAAGTTAATAAATAAATTCAAGTTAGGTGAATTCAAGTGAATTTATTTATGAATCCCAAAATCACAAATTTGGCTTTACAATTTGTACAACATCAAGGTAAAGTTTGCTTTTGTGGTCTCCCAAAGAAGAAAATTGTCTTGAATTGAAGGAATTGCTGCATAAAATTATACATGTCACAAAAGACACTTAATAAATAAATAAAAAACACTTGCAAACACATACCTAAAAAAAAGACAGATAGGACTGATAGAGGGACAAATTAATATTTGTAACGATTGCTTACTAGAATTCATTAGTCCATAGTGAGAGTTAAAATCCTAATGGCCTGCCGAATAGCTGTTCAAAGCGTCCCCATGATCTTCCCAATGTGACTAAATTCCGAGAGCGATTAAAGGCAATTCATGAATCAATTTGTGTTGCTACTCTTTGGCTTGAACAAGGTTTACCTGTTGGACATGTTGTGTGATGCCGTGCCGAGGGATCTCCTCCCCAGGACGGAGAGAGCGTAGCACAGAGTCACCAAAGGAGAGTCTTCATCACTGTCCACAGGCTGCACACAAATACAAACACAAAGACGGGGCCAACATGAAGAGGCTGGCGTATGAGACAAAGATAAATATAAGTAGAGATTCTCCCACAATGCATTATTATGGTGATAAAATGTTGTGTCGTTCTTCTTACGAGAAAAGGATTACAAGAGTTGTGTGACAATTTGCAACTTCAATTGGAGTTTAATTTTGCTTAATTTTGGAGTTTAATGCAACTTTTTCTTTTCTTTTTACTCACTTCACATTACTGACAAAATAAAAATAGTGGAACGCTAACAATTAGTCAATGGACAGAAAATTAATCAGCAACATTTTTATGATTGATGAATAATTTGTTACGAGAAAATGTCAGAAATTCACTGGTTCCAGCTTTTCGAATGTGAATTTTTGCTGGTTTTCTTACCCTTTTATAACAGTAAAGGAAGTATTTTAGGTTTAAGATTGTTGGTAAGACAAAACAAGTCATTTGAATATGTCTGAAAGGGGTCTGGGAAATTTTGATGGGCATTTCTCACTATTTTCTGACATTTTAAAGACTAAACAATTAATCGCTAATTAAAATAATTCTTAGTTGCAGGCATGATAAACAGCAGTAGAAAATGAGGTTTGATAGAATAAACTTTACGTGATGTACCGTCTCCATCTTCCCAGCACAGTACTGGATCCACTCCAGGTAGACGTTGCAGAAGCTGGCGCGCGTCACCCCCTGCAGGCAGTGCACGTAGTCTTCATCGATCTTCACACTAAAGACCTGAGGGTCGCGCTCGATATGGTGCCACTTGGTGTAGGACTGCAGCGCCTCCTGGATGGTGGCATCCTTGAGCCACGTGGACAGCTTGGGAGAGTGGACCAGGTAGTACATAATGCTCTGAGAGTAGAGGGGGAGGAAGGGGGGGATAATAAAAAAGCAATACAAGGAAAGCAAAAGAGAAAGAAATGTGCACTTGTACATGGCTGTGTGTTATAGCTGCTGACCATATTTGGAGTCGTTATTGGCAGGCGGCCATTTGTAATTATGATTAATGCATAAGATACTGGTTTATCTGCCAATCAAACAGCTTAACATTTTGGCAGGTAAATCTTTAAGAGCCTGTTGAGACAAGTGGAATATTCAATTTTCAGTCTGCTGCCAAGGAGAGGGAGATTAAATATGTCAAAAGTTGATGCCTTATTAAAGCTGCACTAGGTACCTTTCCATACCAGTGACTCTTGGTATCAGTATAATAAAATATCAGCTTAAATACACAGCAGATCACATGAAGTATACTTGGCTGTTCTGCTTAAAACCAGAAGAAACTGAAGAAATGAAAGACATGTACCGTACAGCAATAATATTGAGTCCAGGTTTCTCGGGTGTTTAAAATGTGTGTTGGCATCTACACTATACTTCTGTAAAGTGCGCATACATGAGCCGACACACAAATGAAACGTACCTTCAGGTAGTAGGTGATGAGTAGCTTTCGGAGATCGTACACTTGCAGCATCGTGGCGGCATTGTTCTCACTGATGCTGTAACCCTCCAGCAGGTACTTGGTGGCCATCACCTCCCAGGCCAGCCAGCGCAGGTTGAAGGCCGCATTGCACGACAGCATGTGGGGCAAGTGACCCGGCTCGCAGCAGCAGCACGCATCGTCTTCCTCCACGCCCTCTGTGATGGCTTCCACCTCTCGCTGCTGGCAGTATGTACCTGGAATGGAGAGAGATGGAGGTAATCAGTCAGTTAGCAGAGAGAAGGATGGGAAGTTTGTATGAAGGAGGCAGGGATGGTCAAACTGTACCTCTGAACTCCAGACCCCTCAGCTGGAAAGTGACCAACCCGTTGCCGATCTCGATGAGGTGGACCAAAGCGTTGAGGTAGTCAGAAGCCAGAATGAAACAGTCTCCGGCGCTGTAGTTGCCCCATCGGCCCAGCATGAGGTCGCCACAAAGTGAATGCTGCAACGAGCGAGTCAGGTACTCGTAAAAGATGGAGTTTAGGTTGCTATCATCACACCCTGAGAAAAAAAGACGGCGGCAAAGCGTACAGTCAGATACCCAAGATATCAATCAAAAAATTGATAATTTATTCTAGAGCTTCACAAGTAATCTTTCATATATGATTCAGTGAGGACAGGAAATTTAAAAAAGATGCAGCCTGTAACGGATGTAAGTGTATCACCTGTCTCCTTGTCCACTTGGGACACCAGTCTGCTGTTAGAGTTGTCAATACGCTTTGTGCTGCAAGAGACGGGAGATAAAAAACCCCCAGTAAAAACCATATAAACTGTTGAGCTCAAAAAGAATTCAAAAGGTACCATTTATGCAATGATGACAAAGTGCTTGTCATGTAAAACAGGGTGAATAAAATGTTGCAGCTGATGGAACAACAGCTTACACATCGTTATGTGTCAATTAACCAAAACCTATTTTAAAATGACACCCCCAAAACAGGTTGAAAACAGCTGATACAGGCAACAAATCTACTTGAAATCCTCAGTGGACTATATTACTTGTAAAGTTGAAAGCACTGATCAAGAACTAGCCCTCTTGAATATCTAAAACTGTATCTTAGTCAATGCAGTCTACAGAGCTCTCTAGTTGTAAATGAACACCTCCACAACCAGCCGACACACTTGAAACTAAATATTTTAAGACTAGACTATTCTGTCGTCTCAGTTGTTGTCCGTGTTGTTAATTTGTTGTTGTCATGTTGTCTTGGTGTTTGGCTGAGGTTCACATTGACAACCCGCACAACTACAGCAGCCTAAAACACCAAGATCTGACTCCAGCAGAGACGATGCTTTCAGTGACTTTACGAGTTTCAGTTCAAATGTAATCACAGGCTGCTCCACTGAAGTTTGCACAACAAAATCTGCAGGAGTATTTTTGGAGTGCTTTCAGCGAGCTGAAGTACAAACAGTCTCTCACGTGAATAAGTAAGAGGGAACAGAGGGGTTACGTTGTGTAAGGGAGAACGAGACAGAGAGAGAGAGAGAGAGAGGAGGAGGGTGTCTATCTGCTAATCTGCCTAGCTCAGCTCAAAAGGATGGGACTGATTTCTCCTTCAGTAAATTAAAAAACATATAAAAATACACACTCACAATGTTAATGTTATTGTCATTGTAATCATAAATTATATGGCACTGTAGTTTTTTGCAAATGTTAGGACAGGATGAAATAGTGCAGTGGTTTGGGACTATTTTCAGCGGCGGATTAACACACATTTGGTGCGCTAGTGATTATTTACAGCAGCAGGATGGTTCATAGTAATGAGGGAACATGTCATCCAGAGCAGCAGTGTGGCTCATGGATGTGTTTTTAATAGTTTTGTGGGACAATGTGACCTATTCTTTAACTAGGAGCTTTTCAAGATTTGCTCAATCTGGACTCACAATGTGAGTAAATACTTTTCACACACCTCCAGGTTGTTTGGGAAACTCACCCCACACTCACTCACTCACTTCATCGGGGGCCTTACTTGTAGTTTCGCTCCCAGAACTTGATGGGACGCGGATAGGAGGAAATAAAGATGGCGCTGCCCAGGAAGGGAGCCAGAGGCGTGTAGAAGACGGTGGTGAGCAGAGTCTGGAGCAGCAGCATGGCTGAGTCTGGACACACACGCACCAGTCAAGGAAAGAAAAGCAGGTACTGATGCACTCTCACACACAGACACAAACACAGGTCTTAGAGAAAGGATACGAGGCACAGCAAACGGCTGAGCAAAGGCATGGAAAGCGCTGCCCCAGGCGATCTGCCAGGGAGCGATGTAAACCAGGATGAAATGGAGCTTCAGCAGCAGCTCACGCATCTGGACAGAAACAGAAACAACACACAGTCACTTCCTCAAGAACAGACCTCAACAGAACAGTGGCTGTAATAAAGGGATAAAGTGATACCTATCACATTCCTCCACATCACTATAAATGTTAATAAGATCTCCGTGGTCAACTGCTGGCATAATAAATTCATTTATTCCACTGTGTATGTAATTGGCACATACAAACAAAACACAAAACAAAAGGCAGTTCAGTTGAAAATGTCATATTTCATGTTTTCCTAAAGCAACATTTCAGTGCAGATCTTTAAAAAAAAAATCATTGTAAAATGTTTCTGTTGCTTTTAATCAGCTCACAACAGCAGGCAGTTTTCATTATTGATCCTTTTTTAAAGGCTCAGTGACTCAGTATTGCACTTCCATTAAGTTGTGGTACTCAACAGAGACAGAAAAAAAATGAAATTGCAGAGGTCGAGACATCCTTACTTTTAGGCCCTAGATTGGGTTAAACTCCAAAACTGCTGGATCCTACCATTCCCATAATGCAACAGGATAGCATCTTTTTGTTAGACCCTCCCTGACTGGTAAATGTCCACGTCTTTCAAACTCCACACCTCTAGTTTGTAACGCAGACTTTCTGTTAAAAATGTATAATCTTATTCCAGGCCAGGGCCCGAGATAACCTTGATGACATCACTATGACATCATCAGGGTTATTTTCTCAGACTTGACAAAGCTCCTCCAGAGCCACAGAAGACATTACACAACTGTTTTCAGAGGCTGAGTAGTCCTCCTCATGATCAGTAAACTGACCTTTGTGTGTCTCTGAATGCATCTATCTTTGAGACAATCTTTCTATCAGGATGCACACTAGTGTATCCCCATAAACAGCACATTAGCTTACACACACTGTCTCCAGATATCATCAAACCCTGTTTTCTCACCTTGTGGAAAACAATAGACATGATGAAGAAGTCCAGCAGGAAGCTCTCGGAGGCGTGCGGACAGTCAAAGTGGAAAAAGACGACTGTGAAGAGCAGAGTGAGGAACTGGAAGCTGGGGTCGCAGAAGGATGAACGCAGGAGTTTCAGTCCAGCAACAGTCGTCAGGAGGACATCACAGCTGGAGGCGGCGCAAACAAGAGTTTAGACAACAGATTCAACAGGTGGTCCACTACACACACTCACACATGGACAGGCAGATATCTAGAAATTATATGAGTGCGATGTGATGCTGTGCGTTTGTGCTCCACTCACTGGATTCCCAGCTTCTTGCGGTGACTGAGGGCGAAGCCGTCATTAGTGAGGGCGCTCAGCACGATGGCAGGGTACACCACGTACTTCTCAAAGCACAGGAGCCCCACGTACAGTCGCTCGAACCACATCAGCACAGCGTCCTCTGTGACAAAAACAAAAATGACAGAATAACAAAAAAACAAACGTCTTTTTAGAGCACAGAGAGACCTAGTTCAGGGTTTCTACATGCATGTTTTTTTATGTTATTTAATCACTATTCAGTAAGAGAAGTCACACTGATACATCATAATCTTCATGACAAGAGAAAATTGAAAGGAAAGGAAAGCCTCATCCTATTTATCTTTGCCAAGGAGGCTTTGCTTTGGCCTTATAAGTTTGTTTGTTTGTCTCTTAGTTAACAGAACATCTCAAAAACTACTGAAAAGATTTCAGTGATATTTGAAATTTTGAATTTTGGCAACATGTGATGACATTTTATTAGTTGGTGGTGCAGCAGCAACATGATAAATCTTAATAGCCATAACTTGGTAGTCGTTATTAAGTCTTAGTTTTCAAAAATAGGATTTAGTATTCTCTAAGACTAAGAATCTACAGCCATGCTAGCGGCTATGTGAGGCTGTACTTAGGCACAGCAGTGCTTTGAGCTAAATGCTCACATCAGCATGCTACTGTAACATGCTCACAATGACAACGCTAACATGCTGATGTTTAGAAGGTATTATTTTATCATGTTCACCATCTTAGTTTAGCGTGTTAGCATGCTTACATTGGTAATTAGCACTAAATGCAAAGTACAGCTGAGACTGATGGGAATGTCATTAGTACTGTATGGTCTTAGCATCTGTGTGTGTGTGTGTGTGTGTGTGTGTGCGCTCTCTGATAGTTTTCTAGTTGATCCAGAAGTTTATATACTTAATTATTTACAGACAACTCTGGACTATACACAGTAGGTGTGCTGACCTCTGGGTTCAAACTGGTAGTACTCCTTGGTCTTGAGGACCGGATGGGAGATCCACAACCAAGGGTGATGCTTCCTCAGCTGGGGGATCAGGTAGTGCGTTACAACCCCCACCGTCCCCGCCAGAGCGTACAGCACGATGGTCACGAAGGGCTGGAATCAAGTTGGTGTATAATGAAAGAAGACATGATGAAAATGAATAATAAGACAAAACACAGAGGTCAAAAGTGAAAGGCAGTGTATAGAAAGAGGAAAAACAATCGAGAATCTCACCTTGAGAGACAGAAACACAGTACTCGCGGTGATGGCGAAGGTTAGGATGTAAGCAACAGAGCACACAACTACATCCGACAGCAGAATCTCCTTCTGCAGAGCACAAGAGGGAGAGGGAGCTGCAATCATTAAAAAATAATCCACGCTGAATGAAAAAACATTCATTTGTCAGACTTCTTTAGGTGTGTGATTATTTCTGTCTAATCGTTTCTGAGCCTTCAGTTTTTGGAGATCAAAGACACAGCAGCTTGAGAAGAGTTAAGAGCTTCACAGTCCCCATTAATACTGTAAAAGGCGGCAGTTTGTTTTCTCCGATGCATAAATCCCTGTAATCACACACAATGATCAACAGGAAACAGTGTTTTTATTATCTCGCTCGAAAAACACTGAGTTTAAGACTCTCACATACAGTGTGTCTGAATTCCACAACTCAGGTGCACGGTGTTAATGAGTATTGATTTTCTGATGCTAATTATTGTGAGCTAACACAAGCTAATATGGTTCTGCGCAATTCAAAACAATAAAAACTGTTCAATTAATGCTCAGAGAGGTCAAATGAACACTGGAAAAGTGTGTTTATGCATTCACAGAGCTAAATTATCCAATAACCATTACGCATCATCATTATTGATGAAACGAAACTACATCAGTTTATTTCTATATAATCATCTTTTGTCACCATAGAGCTCTGCAGTTTCTTGGGCAGTGGGTCTTTACTCTCCGTGTCTTCCTCCTCCTCCTCCTCCTCGCTCTCCACCAAAGTGGGCATTATCTTTGACTTGATCAGAGATCTGTAAATGAAAATGTTACATGTGTAGGACCAGAAGATCTTATTTGTTGTATAACGTAAACAGACTTTTTGTTACAAAGCAACTGATAGCAGAAAAAAAACCCCGGGAAAACTTGAATATTTTAATGAACAAAATGTCTTCCTTACAACAAAAACATATTTACATCTCTAATGGTTTATGGAACAAAAATGTGCTTTTTGTTGTAGTTTGACTTCTCATTTTCTTTATTCAACTTTTAACAGCTTGAAATACAACGATACGAGCAGAAGGAGTAAAAGTGAAAAATAATGTTTATGAAGATTATTTTCACTTTATTTTCACAATAAACAGTCAGCTTGAGTGAACATTACTCAGCAAATAATAAAGTATTAACATTTTTCATCTGAAGCAAGTATATAGTAAGTTAAGTATAGATATACAGTAGTAGCCATCTGTATTTGTTTCCCCATGTCGATTAATTCAGCTCTCTTTTTTCCCATGCACCTCTCTAAGCTTTAATTTAAAGAGTATCACAGATTATTAAGTGTGTGCAAGCAAACATGCACGCACACACACACACACACACACTGATACTCACAGCAGTACGGAAGGGTCACTGCTCTGTCGGCTGAGGTGGTAGGAGAAGACCACCAAAAGGCCACAGAAACCAGAGAACAGAGCTGGGGTGTGCTGCTCATCCCACGGCTCCTGTAACCGCACACACAGACACACATGCACCAGTGTGAATCACACCATAATGTACCTTTAAAGCCAGAGTTGGCTGCTTTTAAATCTTCAGAGTTTAAAAGCTTTTTCCCCGCAGCTGCAATCTTGTAGTCACTTTTGAAGGATGACTACAAGAAACACTTTGTATTTTGCTGCAGCTGTACTTAGTTCCATCAGTGAAACTGCCTGGCTGCAGGCTATTTATAACTGAACGCCCCGTCTTCTTCTAATCCTATAACCAGGAGGATGACCATGAACACAAATTCATTTCAAAACTCTGAGGAAAAAAGGAGAGGAGAGGAGAAAGGGCTTCATTCACATCTCCTACCTAAGCTCTGTTTTATTTTATATCCAGTTAATTTCTACCTTGAGAGCTCCGAAGCAGAAACCGTAGAGCAGAGACAAAGCGACCAGACTGCGTAGGATGCTGTAGATTGCAGAGATGAGACTCGTAGCAGCTAAGACACACAAATTAGACAGTTAAACATGTACTGTAGTCTTAGTTTCATGAAGATTCATCTTTACTTAAAGGCCCTTTATCAATCAGCTTTAAACTATGAGCAATGGTTTCATAAATAAATGCACAATCTTTCTGCTAAAGTAATAACAGTTTTGAACATACATTTTCTCATGAGAGATTTCTGTATTTCTTTTTTTCTCTGAGCTCTCCGCACTGGGCAGGGCTTAGTTGGAGAAAGGTGATGTTGCATATTTCCATGCACCAATCAGAATTGAGTGACATTTGAATCAGAAGAAAATTAAAATTTAAAAAATCCATCTAGGATCTGGATTCATGAACACAAGCATTACTGAAATCAAGAGATTAGAACCAGTTTTACCAACCTGTCCCCCCAAAAAGGTGCATGTCAATCTGCTCCAGCAGGTAGATGGTGAAGGTGTTGATCTGAGGGAAAAGGCCCACCAGGAAGGTGATTGGGAAGCAGTAGGTAAAACCTGTTTTATGCATTAAACAGAAGACATTTCTTAGTATCTCTCAAGGAAAAATTATTGTTTTGTAAGGGGAAAAAATGAATAATATACAACAACATCCAAAATAGGTGCTGTGTAATAGCAGCTGCAGGATTGTCCAAAACAAAGCCCGCTTTGAAGGCTATATGTGTGTGTCACTGTGCATTTTATTGTGTGTCTCTCCTGGTACATTTATCCCTACCCACTAGCAGGTCTCGTATGAAGTGCAGTGCGTCGTGGCAGACGATGGTGACTCCGTACAGGGTGGAGACGGGCAGGTCCTTCATCCTCAGCAGCTGCTCCAGCAGCCAGATCAAAGCACAGAAGATGCAGAAGTAGGCCGCTCGGCTGTAGGCCACCAGCTGGTTGTGACCCTGGAGACACACACACATGGGTTAGCATTCACCCTAATTTCAGACACAGACATTGAATATGTTATTAACTGCTAGACACTGCAACATAATACCAACATCTGATGGAATCACAATTACAAACACTACTACAAAGTTGGGTCATATTAGGTTGAATTCCTGCATATTCACAGTAACATGACACAACTAAAAGAGCTTCACAGAGGTCATATTCTCTGTAGCCACATTGCTGGTGCATCAGTCAAAACACAGCAAAATTATTAATATAGAAAAGGGAACTGTTCAAATCCATGACATCATATGCTAAAAACACGCAATCAATAAAGAGGAACAGTGGTCACAAGCTGAAACTCACCAACACGAAATATAAGTTTCCCTAATATTGGTAATTATGCAACCAAATATGATTTTTTTCGAGGCGTTTGTTTGTCTTTACTCTGTAATATCTCCTCTGAGTAATAAAGTAACATTAAACTCACATGTGTTGGCGAAGCTGCATCCGGTTGAACACTCTGGGAAACAAAACCACAGAAGCCAATATTGAATCACCATTAAATTAACATGAGAACAATTTTAAAAAACAGCATCGTTACTACTGAGTTCAACAGAGAGGAAGTGAGTGGGAGCAATTAGGTCACCATGGCAACACATTATGAGCTCACGCATCATTCATTCCTCTGTGCAAGTTGGTTTTAGTAGTGAAATGTTTTTCCTTAGACCATCACGGAATGTTGAAAAACCAGTTGCTTTGATTTTTCCTCATAAAAAAGTTTGTTCCTTGCCTAAGACTCAAAGTCATTGTCAAACAGCATGGCTTGTAAGTCTGGCTGAACACAGGTTAAGTTTAGGTCTTATCCATTACTTTCCACCGATTATTTTTATTTTCTTTACCTTCAGTAAGGAATACTGGCAGCTGGCGATGACCAGGCAGAACTGAAAGACCCAGAAGTCTTTGAAGCAACCGTGGTTGAGAAGCACAAAACCCAAGAAGGAAACCAGGAAGGCCATGAAGACTGCAACTAAATTCTCCAGAACATCCTGATTTCTATACAGCAACAGCACATAGAAAGGCATATACATTCAGTAGCTTATTAGGCATACAGTATATCCTTGCTCATGAAGAGCATCATCCCTGCACAAAATCGATGCTCACAGTCAGAATTGCTGCTCAACGGATGATTTAACTGAAAAGGCATGATATTGATTGATCAAACTGGAAAAAAACACATGTCATAATTACTAAATTGTACAAAAATGAAGTGATATTGATGGAAGAGATGGCGCTATAAGATTTAAAGAGACAAGACAACAAACATCCAGTGACTGTGGGTGAAATCAGATTGTTTATCAGAATTTGGAGGAGAATGGAGAAAATCATGTAAACCACTAACAACACAAACATGGAATGGTGTAAAATGTAAAACAATGCAGTTTTATTAATTAGTTTCACAGAGAAAATTTCTCCAAAAATATACCAATGTCTAATCTAAATATTATAGTCAGAGTGTGAATTTCCCAGCAGAATAATGTGTAATATGTTTGATTTCTAGACTTGGGACTTCCAAATGTGTGGGCACAACAGTGGAAAGAGTTTGCAGGCGGGTTTCTTGTGTATTACCTGTCCAAAAGGGCAAGCAGAGTGAGCCGGTCGTATAAAATGTTGATCCACTTCCCAGGAAAGAGTCTGAGTTTGTAATAAATCTTCCTGGTCGGTTTCTCCTGAGTGGAAGTCTCTGACGACTCATCCAAAGAGTCCTCTTCCTGACACACACATGCACACAAACACAAATCATGTGTACCCATGTGAATTCAACTGCAATTACACAGGAAACAAAAAGAGTCTGTTGTTTTATATCTGCATGATTTCCCATGTAGGATAATTCAAAACACAGTCAGGATCACTATTAAGACCACACACACAGAGTGGTGCATTAATGATTCAGCAGAGTCTGTGTTGTTTCAGCTTCAACGACTGATCCAGTCAGCTTATGTCACCCCTGCTGGTCTGCATCCAGCAGTGATGTAGACTAATTCAGGACTGATCATTTGGCTCCTGTTTTAAACAGCAGCAATGACTCATATTTTTTCTGTCATACAGTTTGACAGAGAGAAAACACTAATCCGATTTACCAGTTGGTCAATTATCATTTATGTCACCCTTTGGGGACTCGTGGTGGCAAAAGTTCACCAATCCACTCTGTGATGTTTACGAGTAGATATGCAAACTGAAAAAGAAATCAGCATTTTAATTTCCTTGTGAATTCAACTACTCTTTAAAAATATAATACATATTTCATTTATGTATTGATTGTTCGTTTATTGAAAGTTGTTTAAAGTTGTTTTTTTTTAATCCTTTTTAAATTTCACCTATTTATTTCATGGATTAATTGATTCATTTATTAAGTCTTTTATTAATTCCTGTTTTAATCATTTAGTTAAAGGTACCCTGTGGAGTGTTTTTTTTTTGGTAACAGAATTTACATTCACTGTTTCTCACCCAAACACATCATGTGTATCCTAGAGGTCTAACATTTCTGTCCTCATAAAACATTTGCAAAACCGATTTTTAGAAGAATTTGAAACCTACATTGTTTACATCCATTTTTGCTTGCTAGCAGTCTTCTCGTTCACTCCCTTTGTTGGCAGATTGCTACATTTCTTGGCACGTTACCACCACCAACTGTCAATCAGTGAAACAGCATGAAACCATTGGGAGAACTTGGTCTCATGTCACCCGCGTGCACGCAGGTGCATATGGTTCCTTGTGTACATGCACGAGATACAAACAAAACGTGACCCACTCTAATAACAGTGATCCATAGCACTACTTTGGACTACTAGTGGTCAAAAACCCACAGGGTACCTTTAAATAATTAACAGATTTACAACCATTTAGAAGACCCCCGACTCCATACTTCTATGGAAATGTATTTTTTGTCCTGTCTTTAGTCTAAGCAAATCAGTCTATTGGTATGCAGAGTGAGAAAGCGGAGTGAAAGCAGATGGACACCTGGAAGATCTCAGGGTGCGTCCTTCGTGGTCGAAGCCTGTGTGCGGGGATGATGCGTCGCTGGAAAGGGCACTCAGCGTGACCGCCCGCCAGGCCGTCCTGACACTCTGAGTTTGAAGAAGTTGACAGCAGGTCACTGAAGACACACACACACAGACACACGCACATAAAACAGGCTGATGTTAATATGTGGAATAAACCTGATTACGCAGGCAGCAATGATAGGAATAAGGTAAAAAGAAGAATGAAATTGAAAAGCATATGGAAGCAGTGGAAGAGAACATGCAGGTAGACGAAGCAGGAAAAGGAAGAACAAATGAGATGAAAAAATGGTAGAAAAAGATAACTTATTTCTGCTAAAGGAAAAGATGATGACGAGGGGGAGGAGAAGAGAGTGAAATAAAGATTTAACAGCAGTACCACATGTTGCCCGTGATGAGCTCTGCTCCTAGCGGCAGGTTGAGAGCTCGCTCTGCGTACAGCTTACGAGGCCTGTCTCCTGGTGAGACAAACACACAAATAAAACTTGTCAGACAATTTCTCTTTGGATAAGTAATGTCCAATAACTGACGTCCAGCTGATGAGTAGTTAAATCTATCATGTGGGATTTTTTCTAGCATTACAGACTGACATCCAAGACTGAAGTATAACAGAGCAGCTGAACATCTTGGAGCCATTCCAGAAAAATGTCATTTAATCTACCAGCTTTTTGAGCTGTGAAGCCATCGGCTGCTGGCAGAGCCTTTCACACACACTGTGTATTTGTTCAAAAGATCAAAATATTATCAGATTCCTCAAACTGATCAGGGACCTGGGACCTCATTGTTGCTTCTGACTACACACGACTCATCTCAGCTTGTCTCCGGCACAAAAAACATTACATTTCTAGGAACTAACTAACTATTATTTACATACTATGTACAACTAACATGTTTAACTAATTTTATTCAAGGCTGCTTACTGTGTACAGTGTGGAAGGTGTAGGCCTCTTCTTTGTTGGTAGCCTCTGGTCTGCAGATGACCTGCAGCATGGAGCTCTCTGACTGAGAGGTTTGCGAGGGCAGGGAGTCATAGTCTGGATCCTTCTCTCTGTCTGTCTGTGGACTGCAGACAGGAAACAAAAAATTAAATGGAGATCCTGAATGCTAGGTGCTCCAATCTGTGTGTGTATAAGTACTGTAAATGTGTGTCTGTGTCTGGGTGAATTCAGAAGCATCTGAGTGTAGGGGCATGTGTACCTGTCAGGGGAGACTATTGGGATTTGCGTGGGTGGTATAGCCTGTAGTGTGTAGGTAGGCAGACTGGTAGGTGGTTTGGGTCTCTCTGGTTTGTTGTCTGTGTTGGTTTCTGTTATTGTCTCATCTGGTCTGGAAGTCGCACTCAGACTCTCTGTAAACAGATCAAATGGAAATGTTTTTTGGTTAAATTAACAGAAACAGTAATTTGTTTTCATAAAATTAAATGTAAAGCCCCAATTCATATTTCTTTGCTACCTTTAGGTGTTACCCGTTTCATGTCTTTAAAGCTAAACGAATCAATATTTTTATGTTAATGATGGAAGCAGTTGCTCATAGTGATGAACCCACAGAGTATTATCACCCAACTCTGCAGTTCCCCTCAGCTCTAAGAGGAGATTTAGCATCTTTCAGCTCATTGTTTCGGTTTTAAGGCCCACAACTTTACTGTTTTGGTTCAATCTCACCTCTCTCATCAGCAGGCAGCTGTTTTCATAGAAAAAACTCTGTATTCCACCTGCCCAGCACCAAACGGCAAAGTTAGCGACTGGCTTACAAGCCCACTAGCTGCCACTACAAGCTGTGCTGCCCAACATTAGCATCCTTAGAGCCTAGCCGGGCTAAAAACACCCTAATAATTTCAAATTAATGTCTAGATTAATGTTAATGTCTAAAATCTAGATTAGCATTACAGTATAGCAATAATTAGCAACCACACATGGTTCTTTAATCTTATATAGCTGATGGGACAATGTGTATACATTTATATGTATAAACAACTGCATTAACTCTGACACTGTAAAACATGTACATAAAGGAGGCGGAGGTAAAGGAACAAACCCTCTTGCTGAGATTCACCTTCCTCTGCAGTTCCCGCTTCTTCTTTGTATTCTGGACCCTTCTCTTCCTGTGTGCTGGCACCTCCCCCTCTGGTACTGAGGGATCCCAACAAGGAAACAAACTCCAAGAAGTTGGATTCATTGGGAATCTGGCCCTCCTTCGCTTCCAGATCTGACTTGGAACTGGTCATGGTGGTCTGACAAAAAGACAAATGTTTGTATGTATCATGGACAGATGGATGGAGCTACAGAAATAGAAACAGAGCTAAACTGCCAACTTACTGTGTTATGTGAGCGGTCTGAAAGCAGCACGGCATCTTTCCCACTGTCCATGCTCAGCCCGCGGATGTGAGTCCTTCCCCCGGGCCCGTAGCGGCCCAAAGCTGGCGGCAGACGCAGGAAACCTTGTGAATCCACATTAGGATCCAGAGGATCCGTGTCATCAGGGTGGGAGTTGACATCGATACCCGATGAGCTGTTATCATTTGTCAGCTGCGGGCTCGTTGTGCTGTCATTAGTCATCTGCAGACCAAGATGTTCCTGGTCTGGGTCTGGACACTCCAGTGTTGTGAAGTCAGAACTGGTTATTTCTCTACACAGGTGAAACTCTTCACTTTGGCTTGTTGTCTGTTGCTGTTTTGGGGTGGGGTCGTCCTCTGAGAGAGTTGCTTCTTCTCCCTCTTCCACCTCCTGT
This sequence comes from Maccullochella peelii, assembly GCA_002120245.1. Lineage (NCBI taxonomy): Eukaryota > Metazoa > Chordata > Actinopteri > Centrarchiformes > Percichthyidae > Maccullochella > Maccullochella peelii. Next base: position 48,078 of record LKNJ01001601.1, read on the forward strand.
TTCTCCTCCTCAGGGGAGTCAAAGGTGATGACGGGGATCTTGATGTGACACTCTCCTGCATCCTTCTGAGCCTTATAGGACACACAAAAACATGTACACACACACACACTGGATTATCCAAATGTAATGTAATTATCCAAACGCCTCAGACATAAACCTGTTCATCTTTTAGGAAGGTGTGCTAATTTCTCCTGCGTGGCTGGGGTTCTCATTTTAGACTCTACTCTACAGCACGGGCTGATTTGAAATACTGTATAGGGACTTCCACATACACCTGAAGACTGGCAGAGACTGTTTAATGATGTCCAATTCTACCATTCATCAAGTCTGCAAGTGGGCATTCGTCGTATCCATGGCAACGAATGAGGACTAAATTCCCAGTTCATTGTACATTATGTCCCCTCGCAGGCTCAGGGGGACGCCTCAGACATTTATGTTTGACAAAAGTCTGCAAGATCTGACATTTGGATTCAGCAGTAAATATGCATAAATTGAGCAGAAATAAAGTAAAAGCTTTGTTAACAATTAACAATTGCTGTCACTTAATCTTACATTTTGCGCCAGCTATTTTACTTATCTCAGAACTTGTGGGCATTAAAGTAAACCTAGCGTGAAACTGCATGGATTTTAGGCAGGGGCAAGAATAAAATTATGCAATGTATTACAAATCATATTCATGAAACAGTAAATGCACAGGATAGCAAAACCCATAATAGAAAATACAGATCATATTAACTGACCTGCTGGAGGGTCAGTCATTACAACTCATGCTGTGCTGCCTGACATTGTTCCAACACAGAGAAATATATTTCAAATTGTAGTGGAGATCCCAAAGTTTCCAAAGATAACAAATATGTCTGGGCAAATTTTGTGGAAATGTGTACAAAATTAGAGAAAAGACATCTAGAACATTTCCATTTGATGAGATGATTCAGCCATTAAAACACGGAGTCTTGGGTTTAAATATCAATGTAAACGTCATATAGCTTCAATAACGAGTGGGAACAGGCTGAACACATATGTTATACTGCCAGACTGTATAAGATGATCTGAACAGCATTAAAGCTACCTAAGTAAAAAATAAATGGGAAAAAGTGGATGTTAAGGGGGTTAAAAGTGTTGCATTAAAAGCATTAAAACTGAGGTCCAAAATTACTCTCACCTGTGCGTTCTCCAGAAGGCTCTGCTTGACGCTCTCCTCCAGCTGAGCAGCAGTCTGGGGGTCACAGCTCATGGTGATGATGATCTTGACAGTGTCGCTGTCGTCCAGGTGAGCCGACACGGGCCCGGGGCCAGAGTTGTCTACCAGAACCACTTCAATCTCATCAGAACAGTATGTCTCCTCCACTGGCTCAGCCTGAGAGACAACATGAGGGACTTACTAATACACACGTCAAATTCAAACCTCCCAAACATAACAACTTACTCCTGTTTGTATATCTGTAAGGCCTACCTGTGCAGGAGGTTCTGAGATGTCGATGAAATCGTCCTGGAGGTCCTGGGGAGTCTCCAGAGAGTTATTGTTGGCATCTGGGGGATCTTTTTGCCCCTCACTCTCTTCCTCGCTCTCACCTCCACTTCCTTTGGAGGGAGGCAGACCTTCATCAGCTGTATCTCTGTCTGCAGTCTCTTTATCCTCACAGTCTTTCTCCTCTTCTATTCTGTCCTGCTCTGAGTCTTTCTCTGTTTTTCTTTCCTGCTCTGATTGCTCTCTGTCAGTCCCCGTCAAAGAGCTCTGAATGTCCACTCCTTCTTTCACAGCTTCGGTTTCAATTATCTCCGCATCCATTTTTCCTGTCCCACTTGCAGATCCAGGACGCGTCTCTTCTCTTTCAGCTCGGGATGGGGTTCTCTGCTGGGCCTGCAGCAGGGGGGCGGCCTGGTCTGGATTGGGGCTGGAGAGGTCATCTGGAGAAGGCTCTGGGCTTGGGTGCAGGCCTCCCTCCACAGGCCTCTCCTCTGCGGCACTCTCACCCTGTCCTGGAATTAAATGAAATTCAAATCGTTAATATAATGTGTAATAATAAAATTGCTTTTATCCTAAAATTTAAAATATGGAAATATATCTTCAAAAGACAATAAAATGTCTTCCCATTGCAATAAAATTAACTGCAGAATGAGAACCAACTCTACTTCTATTATAAACAGAAACCAACATTTTGTTACAATTATGCAATCGTCTGATGCAATATACCACAGTGTTAACATCCCTTTTTTAAATAATCTGACTTTGTTCTGATTAATCACAAGTGCATTAGATCATAAATTTACTGGAAGCAGTCAGCTGGCCTTGTTGGCTAGCTGCTACTTCTGTGCTTGTCTGAGCATATTTAGTCAACAGTGATGTGTCTGCAGAAAAGGAAGTACAATCTACATTGTCTAAGGAGCCATTGAGTGTATAAGGAAAGACGAACAGAGTTGGCTTCCAGCACAGACTGATTCTGTCATTATACTAAACAGAACGCTTGTTTCCCCAAATTGCATACATGGCTTATCACTTTCATATTGCCAGAGCCATTTTAGCATATCACAGAATCACTAGGAAGTCATCTTTCTAGAAACTGAAGAAATGTCAATGGAGGATTCTACTTTTGTAGGACACCAGCAACATGTAATCCAATGTTTGAAATACAAATGGGGAGAAGAACTTTGTTCTCTTTTTCTCTTGACTCTACTATTCCAAAATAAAACTACACAAAATGTATCCAGATGTTTCTTCCGTAGTCAGTCAGAAGCCGTAGTATTTTCACGTGTTTCTAAAATTCAACTCCTTCGGCCTGGCATTTCTGTTTTTATTTCTGAAGTCATTACCGCTGATCAAACTCAGCTCTTTTGAATCAATGCTGAACCTTAATACAGCTCAGAAACTCGTTCTTTCTTATTCCCTTATCAACATTAACACTCACATATCGCAAGAAAACTGTATTGAAAAAAAAGTCTCAAATTACCTAGAATTCACGGCAAATTAATCCTATAAAATTGTCAAGAAGGGGGCTATCTTAAGCTTTGTGCAATAGGTGACTTTAGACATCTATCTGAAGTTTGACACTTAGATTTAAACTATAGTCTTAGTCTATCTTTGTGAAACTGGCCCCTGGTAACTCTGAAGTATAGTATATTCATACTCATCAAACATTAGCGACGCCTAGTGCCCTGTATGAAAGCATCTGCATTTGTTATGTTTCTCCACTCATTTATCCAGATTTTGTCCTTTAATAGTTACCGATCTGTATCTCAGTCAAACCCAGAGAAGGATCAGCATCACCTTCCACAGCCTTTACCACCTCATCTGACTTCGAACAGTCCTGCATGGAAGAGAATTCAGAAACACGTGATTAAAATGAGGACATAATGTAGGTCAACACAGTACTGCACATTTGAACTGGCAGGTGTCCATCTTTTAATTGTCACTCACCACCCCAATCAGTCCCGGGTCTGTTTCAGTCTGTTTCACTGTCACCTGAATCACCGGACTGGGGCGCTTTCGAGCCAACATCGTCATGGCAACACTGTCGGGGACTGTACTGCTCTTCCTGTTGGATAAAGACAAGAGACGGGGGATAAATTAAACGATGAAGAGAAAGACACAGAGAGATGGGGAGTCTATGGAATTCCATACATCAATACGTCACTTTCAGAAGAAATCACCTGACCCTCATTCCCAGCCTCTCATGTTTTGAAAGCTAAAACAAACTGAAGAAGTACTAAAAATAATTGTGTCTGAACTGGCTGTTTCATCTCCCCACAAGCACTTCAAAGATTATAAGAAAGAACACAGTCATACGGGGAACAGGAAGTGATGGATTTTCTTTTATAAGTCTCTGTGCAGATCAAGTGTGTCAGAGCAGAGTGGCTGACTGAAGATCACTGACCTCCCCTCATTAGCTTGCTCGCTCATTCACCAAAGCTGTACTGAGTCTTTGAAATGAAGTGGACAGAGACTGTAGCCCACTCTGTGACACTTGATCACGAAACCAATATGATCTCAAAGAGAGGGAGGACTAAGAAAAATAGACACATACAAAGAGACAAAGAAAGGAGCCTAAAAACGGTTAAAAAAGAGGACTCAAGCATGGTAAGACACTCAGTTAATTCTTAGTATTAGTGGCATTATTCTAAAAGGAGGTCTCAGGCCTAAATGTGCAAATTCATGTTAATAATTAAGGTGTATCATAAGGGATTTAGCCCTCTGGCCTAGATTTTGTAATGACTAACCTCGAAGCACAATGAGCAAAAATGCCAGTTTGTTAAATACTGTATGTCTCTCTGAATGGCCTCCAATACATCCATAAAGGTGAGACCACACCTGTATTAGAATTTTTCATCATTTAAAATTCATCTGAATTTTACTTCAGATTGATCCCACTGACTGTAGTGGATTATAAGTGTGTCTGTCAGGGTTTACCTGATGCTGGCAGGCAGGCAGGAGTCTGAGGCATTACTTTTCTTCTCCGGGGCCTTGCTGAGGTCAGAGAGGCTACTGCGGACCACCGCCTCGCCCTCGTTGAACATCAGGTGCAGCCGATAGTTGGCCAGCTTGATGAGGATGAAGAAGACAGTGATGGAGGTGCAGTAGATGCTCAAAGCCATGGTGGTAGGGGGCAAGGCCTGTGGGGAGGAGAAGAGAAGAGCTTCATCATATTCAAATCAACATCTCCAGAGTCTCCTGACTCCACCAGATTTAATGCTTCATGCTGTAACAGCAGAAAAAAAACAACAACCCACCAACGATCTCTTCTCATCATTTTGTAAGTAGGGGAAATTCTTCAAAAGGTAAAGCTTATTTGGTCACATAGCCACGCTGTTCCCCAAGTGTGTTACAGGCTCGGTGAACCATAAGGTCTAATTTGATTAACTGGTGGATAAATGAAGTTTATTGATCCCCAGGGAAGGAATGGCCCATAGCAAAGAACAGGAAGATTAAAGACAAAGAATCTGCATCATGCTGATACATGAGTCATACTGGTCCAGGTACACATTTTTGTGCTTATATTTGATTGTTCCTCAACTTTCTGCCACTATGTACCTTGCACTGTGTTGTGTGTGACCTTCAGATAAAATGCTAATAAACTTGAAATTTGAAACATCTCTCCCAGAAGGCCCGTGTTGTTTTTGCAGGGGAAGCAGTGGGTGTTTTCAAACAGACTGTGAAAACTGTTGGCAACAACATTTTAATAAAGCTTTAGTGGCAAAGCTCTGAAACGCCTGAGCTGTCACTCTCTCATCAGAATCTGTTACTTTGCCTTGCTAACTCTACTTCATGGATGGCTAATTTGGGGTTACCTGAACACACAGTAGACCAGTGGTTCTCAACCATGGGGGGTGTAGAGCCACTGCAGGGGCATGAATGTTGAGCAGACCTAAAGTTGCATGAATATGATTCATGTAGTGACATAAACAAACAAAAGTGCTCTGATGCCATTTTGCTAACCTTTTTGAATATTTTCAATCTCCGTATTGTTAATGATTGATAAAAATGAAATCCACTTTTGCTGGGCTGGGATGGCATGAACTTTTTTCAGAGTGACAGAAAAAGTTTGAGAACCACTGCAGGAGAAACACAATTAGCCCTGATTTATTGTATTGAGACTGAAGAGCAGAGATGTGGCGAGCAATCGCAACACAATCATAATCTGCAATATATAACATCTAATCTGGATAAAACTGGTTGGTGTACTGATAAACCCCTGTTCCATAAAAACGTTATTGAGAAACTGAGGCACAGTATTAAAGTTATTTCTTCACATACAATAACAGAAGAACTGTACTTGTAGGCTATGTGTGCATGATCAGATCACACCCTTTCAGTACTGTACATGGCTGTTGTTGCCGTCATCTATTCAAGTATGAGAATTCATTGTGTGTTATCATTCATACTTCATCACTGCTAAGGTCAAGGTGTTTGACCTATAGCAGCAACTCTTCCCTTTATTCATGCCACCATCCTGCTGTATGACTATGCCTGTAACAGAGGTTTTTCATCCTCCACATCTACAGTATCTCCACATACCTACAAGGTACACAGCTGTAACTAATCCCAGATAGAAGTTCCCCAGTAAAGATAACACTGTGAGTAATGCATCCTGTGTTGCACCTATTTCAAAGGCCATGATATGAAAACATTAGTGACCCATAGTTTCACGCCTTCTGGCTCTCCCACTGCCACATCCAGGAGCAGCCATGCGTTCCGTCACTGCATGCGAGGAAAAATACTGCGACAGTGCTGTTTTCGCTAGTATTTCCCTCATTAGCACCCAGACAATGAAGGATGTTAGGTTCTTGCAGAGCCACTGCACGTTTATCCAAGAAAGGATAAAAAGGGCGCATGAAAAAAACACCCGTTAGGCTACCTAAGGTACCGTGAGCACCTCACACCCCCTCCGCGGCCTTGAACGTCATGTTCCCTAATAAAAACTCACCAGATGGAGAGACAGGGGCAACATCAGGAGAAATATCCACAGATAGAGGTGGCAGGAGTTATTGAATTTGTTCTGGTCCGGGTCGTGGTACCAGCCCCCGGTCAGAGATGCCCAGACTCCCTGACGCAGGGTCTGCACAACCTGGGAACCCATCTCTCCTCCTCTCTCCTCCTCTCCACTCAGGTTGGACGGACGGATGATGCCGCTGCTGCTAGGCTACAATGAAATGATCTCCTCTAATGCATGCTACCGTCGCTACGCCTCCATGTTGGGGCGATACGGCGCGTCTCCTGAGCCTTCTCTTTCATGCCTCGTCGGTCTTCCTCGGTGTTGTCCTCTCGTCTGCCTTTTCCCATCCCAATGTCGATTCGCCCATTGCTGCTGCCGCGGTCCTCATCTTGTCCTGTTCGTCTCTCTCCCTCTCATCTCTCTCGCTGCCTGTACAGATGCGTAGCTCTGACCGCCTCCCCTCCCTACCCACTCCTCCCCCCTGCCTCCCCTCCCTCCCCATCCTTTCCTATTATATGATTCCCACCTTCAGTGTTTATCTGCGCACAAACGCAGCCAAGCGGTTCGCAGCCAAATCATACAAGTCATACAACCAAACCACATTGTGCATACAGTAGTAGGCTTATGTATGTGCTGACTATATGCAAGCCTACAGTATTTAGGCAAGATATGCTTAGAGGTAATGTATGTGTAGCCTACATGCATATGTAGCCTAGGCTATATTCTGTACGCATTTATCTGGATATATAGCCTAATCCGTTATGAATTTGACAGACATTAGGTTATATAGGCGATATTATTGTAGGCTATACTTGTATTATCATTATTATTAGTAGTAAGCCTAGTAGTAGCATATGATTATATATGTGAATTCCTTGTATGCCTACTTGGCCAAAATAGCAGTAGGAGTAGCCTAGTTATATTTTCACTATAAAAGTAGGCTACTTTCTTGTTCACATGGCTGGTTTTTGGAGAGGAGTAAGAAAGTGTGTGTGTGTGTGTGTGTGTGTGTGTCATTCTATATGGTCCACTATTCCCATAATTTCCCTGAAGGCGCGCTGTACTCACACATTCCTATAGTGGCTCCTCCCCCCTCCCACCTACTGCTGCCGCGGTCACGTGTCATAGGATTCACCAATCAGAGGGCAGCACAGCCAGCAGCAGCGTCCCCCAGGTCCTCTGTACAGCCACTGCTGGGTCCGACTTAGTGTGGCGACGACGGCGGAGTTGTTTTGATTAAGGTTGACGGATTTTTTAAATGTTTTTTTAATACCGCATTACTGCGTTGCAATCCAGGATGTTTGATGTGCTTTTTAAGTGTTCAACCGTCGTTTTTTCTTCACGTCCCCGGAGGAGAAACAAACTTGGAAAAACCGATCTTAAAGCTGAGAGGAGCAACTTTTCCAACTGCCTTACTAGTTAACGGGCTGACCTATGCTAAGCTAACCCGCTAGCCAATGCAATTGACATTCCTCTTAAAAGTCCACAAACAAGCAAGCGAACATTACATTTCGGGGTTCGGTGACCGGATGAGATTCACTGGCGACTCTCAAAGACAAACCTGTCCCTCGGAACCTCACTTTATTTGGTCGGAGTGGACGGTGCAGGTGCACCTCTTGCGGCACCTGCGAAAACTTGGTAACTTAGCCCCATCGGTAGAGAGCTAACTTTAGCTTGTTCACGTTAGCATTAACCAGAAGCAGAGACTAAATTGTGGACTAATGTTTCTCTCATAGCTGATATTATGTGAGATTTAAGACATTTATTGTTTATGTCCAACTTTATATATAACCTCATCTCATAGAGTGGTGACATTAGCTAAAAAGTATTTCGGCTACCCTTAGCCAGCAACCTCGCTGGCTAGTTATTGATCCTAATACGCTTTTACCGGAGTGGCGACGTGGATAACGTTCCGGGGTTGTAGACGCTTTCTCTGCCACAGGACTTTGGACACGGTTTGTGCCTGCCGTGGGCTGTGAGGGGAAGCCCCCTATGTTCTCATCAGCTAGTCCCGTAGATGTGACAGCATGAGGATTTCAAAAAGTTACCTTTTATGGTTTTAAAGTTTTCATTTTGTTCTAAAAGCTCTGCACCCTATGGTGCCGCTACGGCCACCGAGAAATGGATGTCTCGCAGGCCGCTTTCCCAAACGGTGAAGGGCGGCCGGGCGGCGGTGGGACCGGGGATAATGCCTGGACAGATACCCCCACAGTTCGGGCGTGGGCTCACTCTGCCCCGCTGTGCCCGACTCGGTCCTTGTGGACAGCCGCGTATGACTACGAGGCAAGCGGCGAGGACGAGCTCAGCCTCAGGCGAGGTGACGTGGTGGAGGTCCTGTCCAAGGACGCAGCGATCTCCGGGGACGAGGGATGGTGGACGGGTAAAATCAACCACCGAGTCGGGATTTTCCCTTCCAACTATGTCACCTACCAGCCCGCTATTTACCGTCTCCCCGCTACAAGTGGGTCGGTGGGGGTACCAGAGGGAGTCCCGAACTCGCCCGTTCCAATTCCCTTTAGTGAACTGGTACTAGAGGAGATCATAGGCGTGGGTGGATTTGGCAAAGTTTACCGGGGCACATGGAACGATCAGGAGGTCGCCGTGAAGGCGGCTCGGCAAGACCCAGACGAAGACATAACAGCCACCGCCGGCAGTGTTAAACAAGAAGCGAAACTTTTTTCCATGCTCCAGCACCCCAACATTATTAAACTGGAAGGAGTGTGTTTGGAGGAGCCCAACCTGTGCCTGGTCATGGAGTATGCCCGAGGCGGGACACTGAACCGGGCGCTGACCGGAAGGCGCATCCCTCCACACATCCTGGTCAACTGGGCCGTGCAGATTGCACGCGGGATGCTCTACCTACACGAGGAGGCCGTGGTACCCATTATCCATCGTGACCTGAAGTCTAGCAACAGTAAGCAAAGATTGAAGTGTGTGTGTGTGCGTGGTTGAGACAGAAATTAAGATGAACAACCTAATTTTAGGAAAAACAAGTCCTCACGGGGACCACGGGAGAGCCATCCACCTGTTGCACATGTAGCCCATCCTCCTTTAGTTATTTATAGCTATGTTTTGGTCTCAGGTCTGCTTGAGTCACTGTGTTAGTGTTAACATAACTCTATAGCCTCTTCTAAATCAGTTATTTTACAACTCATCTACCCCAGACAAATCTCTCAATTCAATCTGGCAACTGCACGTGTCAACCTGTCACACAGATAGTGGGCTTATAGGTTATTAGAAAAACATAGTTTTGTCATTACAGTCTAAGCTGGGGTTGCTGAAAACTCATAATTCACACATATTTCACAACATCACTGGTACAGCTCTGCCCTTTACTCAGGATGGATTTAAAGAGATGTAAAAGGTCTGTGGGTATATGAAGTGGTGGGGAATACCATCAAGAGGATGTGAAATAGTCAGTTTGCTCAGCTGGGCTGCCACCCCCTTGCACTCACCCCCCCTCATCCTTTAAAACACACACACACACAAACACACGCACACTTTCCCAACCCCCTCTCCACCCCAAGCTGAAATGTTGTTCAAATAAAGTCAGTGATTTACCAAACACAACCAGACACACTCAGTCCACACTGTCAGGCCATGTGCTTGACCAACCAGAGCTAATCCCAGAGGTCATAGGGTAAAAAGAAGTCAGACAGAACCTCTAGGTATGATAATAATAAGGGAAAACCATTCACTTAGGGGTTTTAGGAATGATTGTTTACTCAGAAGGGAATGTCTGGATAGTTTAACAATTGCAGGCATGCAAACACATGTTTGGAAGAATAAATTAGATTAAGACTCTTGAGTATTTACTCACTTATGAGTTTCTTGGTAATTTAGCAGGGTCATGTAGTTGGAACTTGGTTCAGTAGGCCAACAACTGTGCTAGTTCCTCCATGGACTGGTAGTTGACAACAGGCCAGCAAACTTTAGTTTCCCAGGACTGAATAATGAATGGACAGGACTCCATGAGAAAAAGAGTCTGAGTCACTCTGACACAGGCTGCCCACTTCAACTCAGGTGTGTTTATGTGTGTAATGTGACTCCAAACACTACTTCTCCCTTTGTGGCCGGAGAGTCTTATCAACCTGGGACCGTGCGGGGAGCATCTCAGGCGTACTGATGTCTGTTAATCTCCAGCCGTGAGAGTCAATGTGTGAATGTAGAGACAAACGTGTGAAATGTACACAGACCAGACCCTCCATGATCACCAGAAAAAGATTGCCTCTGTGTTTCACAGATATGGAGGGTCTTGTGTAGATTGACCACGAAAAATCTGTGCATGCAGGTCAAACACACATTTGCCCAGTGATCATAACATTTATATGCTGCAAACATGACCTGTATGGTTATAGTTTCTGCTAATAATCAGCAGCAGTAGTGCAAGCATGACAAAAAGTTCGCACCTTGTCAACCCTAATTTTACAGTCCACATATATTCACAAGAAAAAAGTAGTAATTTACAATATATTTGTAATATAGTATATCCATTAGAGTAAAACATTGTTTGCAGTTAATAAGTAGTTTTTACAGATAATATAATAATTTTTAATGTGGACAATCAGTCATTGTGTCTGGAGATGAGCAATTTTTAAGCAAAACTTTGAATTAATGCGTGTTGTGTGCATATGATGCCCCCTGATGCTGTGTGATGAACAGTGTAGGAGAGCCCAACCCTAAAAGCAGTCTTCTTTAAGATGGAAGGTTTGTGTTAATTATAAGGCAGATGGAGAGAAGGGATTTAACTGTTTCGGCTAATCGGATGTTTGGTGAACATATACAAACAAACTTCCCCCGAACAGGCACAGTGCTGCAAACATCAATTCAACATGTTTGTCCTGCCACTTCACTGTGACCTAGAGACAGCATAAGCTTTAAGTAAAGAGGGAGAATTTAAACCTAAACTTATGAGAGACAATTCACAATGTGCTCAGTCCAGTTCTGGGCTCTAGTGAAACCTGGGAACTCAACACTTTACCTAAAGATTGTAGGCTAGTGGAATAAATATATGTTTATGTAAATTTAGTCTTGATTTCCGCTGAACTAGAGCCTACTGCTGAGCTGTTAACCACAAGAAAGACATTTCATTCTACCAGTTGAAGTTTGCAACAGCGCTGTTATTAGTTGCAGGTAGTCCCAGGGTCAGAAGTCTGAACATCTGTAGTCAATATACAGTCTTATCTAAATAAAGAAAGAATGAAATAAGCTGTATGTGTTTGCTTTGAACCAGGATATTGAGTTCACAAAAGACTGTCCTACACACAAATGGCACCCTGTGGTGTGTTGGGTTGTTTTCCCAGTTAAAACCTAAAATAATACAGCTTAGAGAAGTTGTTGCATCTGCTAGTGTGGGCCTGTTGTCTGTTTGTCTTGGCGCTGTGAGTGTGTCGGTCAGCCTAAAAGGATAAAAGCAGTGAGAATTATCTACACGGGTAAAAAAAAAATATGGATACATTGCAATAAGTGGTTGTTAATCAGCAATCTGTCACTTTTTAAATATTTTAATGAGCAAAACATCTGCTTGTGTGGCTGTATCTCTCCATTTCTGGTATATATTGTCAAGTTGTTTCACTCCAGTGTTTTCAGGGTAAACCAGGACATAGACAGGTACATATATACAACTAAACTTCTCCATCTTCACTCAACTACTCAGCCTGTCATTTATCAACTTGCAGTGTACACATGCTCCACGCAGACAAACATACAGCTATTTGATCAATGATTAGCCTGTAAAGTAATATGCTGGAAGTCAGCAAGATTTGTCCAATCTCTTTTGTGTTTTTCAACCTAATCTGTAAAATCCCAGCCTGCAGGGAGGAATGTTGCTAATGAGGGATAAAAGCTTAACATACGTTTGCACAATGGACTGGTCAAGCAGCGGTTGCTAGGCTACTGTGGCCAGAAGAATGGCTAGGACTCAGAGGGTCTCAAAGCCCTCGTTTTGTTTTGTTCCGTTCATATTTAATCTCCCAGAGAGCAGCGGTACTCTTTTATTGCCTCAAACTGAGGGGGTTTCCCTTCTTACTAAGTTATTTTTCTCCTTACTTATACCTTCCCTCCCTTGTTCCTTTCTGCCCCCTCTTGCTCCATATTATTTTTCATGTCTACTTTTTGGCCTATACAATTTTCATACTTTTAAAGGATAATTCTGGAGTTTCTTTTTCTTTTTAATATGAATCGACAAACTTCCTGAACACATCAAAACCAACAAAGAATTTATCCTGCTAGCAAGTATTGTCTGTGTAGCTGCAGCCTGATATAGCGTATGCCTGTGTGTCAGAGAGATCCATTGTCATCCAAAAACTGCTGTTTACTAATAGTGCTGTATTGTTGTATTGACATATTCTTTCATTAGAATAAGCATGGGCAATATTGTTTATTCTGCTCTGCAACAGCATTTGCAATTTCTGGAGGGTGGCTCCTGTGTATGCTCAGAGCTGTGGTTCCATGTTTACAATGCTTTTGATAATTTTTCAAGCTGAGAGGAATAAACTGTACTTGCAGTGTTCATTGTAATGAAGGAATATTTCCCCTAAATGCAATAGCATGGCTCCTATGTGTTTTTAAATTGTTTTTAAGGTAAGGCAAATTTATTTATATAGCACATTTCATACCCAAAGGCTACCCAACGTGCGAGTAAAAACAATAAAACAAACAAATGCACACAGAATAAAGACAATAAAACAGACTAACAAATAAAATTGATTTCAGTGTCAGTCCATGGCGTGGATGAACAAGTTATATCGGGCTCTGGCACTGCAGACAATAGTTGTTAGTAAGATACATTTATTGTTAATGTAGGTATTCTCAGGGATTTGTTGATAACAGGCCTTTAATGGATTTGTTGTTTTCCTTCTTCCTTTGCTATTATCCTAGTCTTATTCATTACATACTTTCATTGACCTTTTCTTCTTTCCCATCTTATAACTTTGATTTAAACTTTCTCCCTCAAGCTAGGAGTGGTAGTATTCATAGAGCACTAGATAAGAGCAAGAAATCACACTGAAACCTGGCTCTGAGCCAGCACGCATAACCCACATTAACTTTGGAGTTTTGCATCTTGGTGCGAGCGATAGTATGCCAGGAATGTGTGCTTGAAGCGCCACTGAAACTGATGGAGTCCTGTTTGGAGCGTGTGCAACCGCATTCTCCCATCAATCTTAGGCTATTGTTAGACTTCATCACGCTGTCTCTGTGTTCCCCTCCCTGTCGCTCTCTCCACACACCCATTGTGTAGATCTGTGAAGACCTGGCAAATTCATAGAAGCACAGAAAGGATTTCCTTTTATAGTCGTTATACAGAAATGAGCACAGATGAAGATAAAAATAATAAGTGGAGAGAACGTGTTGAAATCATCACACCATTGAAGGGCCCTATTTTGTAGTCGCAGCAACCAGGGCAAAGTGCTAGGGTATGTGCAGATGACAAGTGCACCTGTTTCCTTCTCTATATGTCTTCTCAACCAGTCATAGTAATCACTTTTAAGCAATAGCAACAAATTATAATTGACTGATGAAAATGGCCCAAGCACAGACCATACTGGATTCTTCATGTAGCAAAATACCATTGTTGTGGAAAACGACAAATACACTTACTATAAGTTGCTTTGGACATCGTAAAAGTTTCCCCGATTGTACACAAAGGTGGACCCCCGTGTGGCTTTGTTCCTATAATAAGTTTTCTTTCTCACACAGCCATGACATTGCTCCTGTTGCAATTAAAAAATATGCATTGAAAAGATAGAAATTAGGGATGCACCTATTATACATTTTCTTTCCTGATACCCAAATTAAGAGAATAGACAGACACTGACTACCAGTTCAATACCAGTGCTAGCTAATTTGCACCTCCCGTTTCATTTTACCTGTCCTCCCACTGCTGCATCGTTGGGTATGAATATGTTAAACTGACCTAGTTATCTTATAGATTTGGGTTTCCCAGTGAACCTGTGAAAAAGTCCCTCAAGAGAATCCTTTTTTTTCCCCCTGTAATTTCTACTAATGGAATTAGTAGAATCTAAGAGGAAAAGTTACCAAAGCTTGACTAGGTGTTGCAGGGCAACTTTTCTCAGGCTTCCCGCAATTACCCCTGGTGACACACAGACAGTTACTGCCTGTCTTTTCTCTGACGAGAGAATGGGCAGAGGGGAGAGAGGAGGAGTGGAGATGCTTTCACTGTGTTTTTTATGACCTCTCCCTGACTGCACCTATTGTTGCAGGGCAGGGTGAAAAGGAAAAGGGCCCACAGCTGAGAAGAGCTGCCTTCCAAATCAACCAATCCCCTCCGTAGCTCCCTAGCACATTGATAGATGCTAATACAGCAAAGGGTACTAGCTGTACACCTTTTAACATGTATGTTTTAATTAGCCTAGTTATGGGTTAATTCAAGCTTAAACTGACACAAACTAGGAGAGGAAGAGGACAGACAAAGAGCAAGTGGCCCAGAGAGACGTGACCATGATAGATGGATTTAGCCAGCCATTAGCCCTGATCCTTTTCCCATCCACTAGAATGCCTGGGGGCACTCTCATTTCAACAGGGCGAGACAGACCAGTCGGGGGAATGTTTAGCAGCCTTGTTTCTGCTTACTACAGGAAACCCTCTTGCTCTCATGCTTAGTCTGTTGGCACAGTTAAGAAAATACTGCCATGTCAAGTTAGGAGGCTGCACTTTACAGCAACTATGTTGCATCAATTTTTAGTTATTCCACTAAAAAAATAAAATGGTGAAAATGGACTGCTTTAGTGGTAGATTAGTATACCATCTCCATCTTGTTTTTTAAAGTTGTATCAAATTGTTAGCATCATAAGGAGCACAGTTTCGCACAGCAGACAAAGAGATAAAAAAATGTAACTGGCTTTGTGGTTCATTGCTCAGTACTGCTTAAAGACTTGCTGTTGCTCTTCTTGGCTGTTATATGCAATGAAATTCTATAGGTATGGATGTAGCCAAATTGTCTCTAGTACAGTGAAAGTACTAAACACATGATGAATTGAAGACTATTTAATTACAGAAGTTGAAGGGCACTGCTGCTGTGCTGTAGCTTCCAGAACTTTCTAAAACTTTTTCTTTTCATGTATCACTGGTTTCAGCTGCTGCAGAGTTGCAGGGAGTAAAACTTGAGGTATTTTTAGCTTGTAGAGAGAAGAAATGGTCATGTTTGCCCATAAAGTATATTTTTTCTTTTTACCTTGAGGGGCAGAAAGCAATGGGAAGAAGCGTGGGACCTGCTTTGAAGGCAGTAGCTCTGCTTCTGATCTTCCCACTGTTCCACCATGAAAGATGGGTCTGCCTGAAGATCCACTGTTGGAAAGGGGAATTAAATGGGGTTTGGACTGAGGGTGGGGTCTGCCTTGGAGGCATATCCATCTCCAATTGCGTTGCACTGTTGTCCGCTTCAAAACATTTTCTTTTCAAAAGAGTGAGAAAATATAGACTGAGAAAAAACAGTAGAAGCAAAGAAAACACACTTTTCACACATGACAGGTGTTTGGGACAGCGATTGCAAAGTAACACAGGATATTTGTAATATTGATCGACCAATTCACAATGGAAAAACAGATTGCAACAGATCTGAGTATCCATTTAGTTATTTTTTTATCACACAAAACAGGTTTCACACTTCACCTGTAGGGTGGAAAATTAGCAGATTGGTAGATTTCAGTCACAAGATAATGATTTACTATTGAGTGGCTGGTGAATTTGAGCATTTATCTGTCAGTGGCTGGTAGATGTTCACATTTTAAAAAGTTAATTTCCCACCCTGTAGCTTATGCAGCTGACAAACCTAATAATCTAACAGTAATGATAACATAATTGTCGGCTACACACATCTGCATTTATTAATGTAAACTAGTTTACTGTAAATGGGGTATTTACAGCTGACACAAGCATTAGCTCACTTCTAAGTATATGAGCCGTTGATCCTTGTCAAATATTTGGGTGCTTGTCTTGGATTTGTGCCTTCATGTTTATAGAGAAGTCAGGTTGCTTTGGCCATAGAAATGACCCCAGTATATCAACACATTCAAGGATGTCAGTTTTCATGCATTTGCTGTAACCTTGGGCTATTTCTACTGGCATGTAACAGTATGTAAGTGTGCAGTTCTTAAAATTTACTGATTTGGCCTGTTTAGACGGGATTAAAATCATGGGAAGCACAAGTAATAATTAGGTTACCATTACCCCACCTCCCTTTGTTAAACATATCCTATCTAAACAGGACTTAGATTGTATGTAGGAGCAAAACAATGTTGAAGACTGCATTTGTTCAGCTGTTGAGGCTTTACATGTGCTTACTTTACTGAACACAGGCACTGGATTTACCTTTCCTGTACAGGGTGGGGTTTGGCCAGAGGCCGGACTTTTAAGATGACCCTAAATAGAAGTCAACCAGAGCATCTTCTTCTGCTTTTTGAATGCAAATTTTAAGCTACAATTCCAAGTATTGTCCCAGGACTATGTTGCTGTAATTTTGTATTTTCCATTTGAGATAATGCTCTCTGATATTTGAATATGATCTTTGGTACGTGTGGGCGTAGTTTCAGTGCTTACGCACAATTTCCTAGTTATGGAAGTAACATGTAAAAAATATCTGAAACCAGAAGAACTTTTTTCTTTTTAACATGCAGCTTTTTTCCTGTAATTCTGCTGAGATTAACCTTTCTTACAAAACCTTAGAAATTAGAAAGGGGTGAAGAGGTCATGGGAGGTGGACTTCAAAGAAGGGATGGTGGCATGTGTTGGCTGGAGGTGAAGAGGAGTCCAGATAATTCAGATTAGTCTCTCCTTTACCACCTATATGTTATTACATAAATTAGTTAAATGAAACTGGTCCAATTTTATGATATTGCTTGTCATTTACAACATTAAAATTTAAGATACACAGATATGTACCGTGCTGTACAATTTGTTCCTTTCAGTGTGTTTTTTGTTGTTTGAGACCTATGCAATTTTCAGTTATGTTATCGTTACCCTAATGAAGAGATGTCTCTTTTTGACATTTGCCAAATTTTGACAAACAAAAACATTTCATTAGTTTATTAATTGTGTCAGTGTTTGATCGCTAAGCTATTCAGATTTAATATTAAGGTTTAGGTGACAAATTTTGAACATTATTTCATGTTTAAAATTGTAGTAATTCTGCTGGTTAGACAGCAAAAGTTAAAAATAGATGTCACTGGTGTCTCAGTTGATGTTTAGGTGTTGAAGGTATTCAGACTCTGTAAACGTGAGCATAGATGTGAGAGTCACTTAAACATAAAAATAATTAACTTTTTTTTCTATTGCACAATTCATGCATAAAATGCAACACAAAATGGCTTGGAATCCAAAATTTTCATACATTTTCTAGACCAAAGAATTATCTAAAAAAAATAATTGGCAGATTAATAAATAATAAAAATAATTGGTAGTTGTAGCCCCAATTACTTTTTTAATTGAATTGTTTATTCTATTTAGTGAGACTTTATTTCATTTGATATGCGTTTATTTCACAGTTCATTCTTCGGTGAAACAACAGAACCAAATCAATAATTAATGTGTACATTTTTATTGACTGCACTGTATGCTTGGATAGATTTGTACAGTGGATGATGGTGTGTAACACTTTATCAATCACATGACATAGTTAACCAGCAGTGGCTATGTGGTGTGTTTGTGTTATTAGCTTGGCTGCTAATAGACTCCAGTAGCCAAACAAAATGGCTGGCTGTGGTTTACAGGTGGGGGTTTTTTGTAGCATAACGTCAGCATGGAGTCATGTAGACAGGAGCTAGGTCTTTTATCAGAACATTTCTAGAGGGCTGACACTGAAGTATCATGGAGCTACAAAGAAAGTATTTGGCATGATATTCTATAGGCCAATCAACGCAGATGGGTTTATCCCAAAACCACTGTTCTTCTAGGTTGTGTAACTAACCCATCATAAGTCATTATAAACCTACAGAGCCTGCTGGGAGGAATCTATGGAATCACTGAGAGAGTACTTGACAACAGGAAGTTGGAGTATATCATTGGTCTAGTGAAACCTGTTTGTAATGGAATTCCTATTGTTGCAGCCTGGGTAGAGGATCCCCTCTGTGCCCTAGGCTAGTAATGGCACCAATACCCCTGTTATTAGTGGAGACCCATTGAAGACACACTATGGTTAAAATGCTGCTTGAAATCATTTCAGGCATTGAAAATACTTGTGGATGGCAAGAAAAGATCTTAGCCCTCACCCCCTTCTGTAACCGTGTTTTCAATGTGTGTAATGAAAATGCCCAACAAAAATTTGTCCTCGATAGGAGCTAGTTTATAAGCAGGAATTGTCTGTTCGTATTTCCTGTGTTCATTGTGATAATAGTTGGAAGTAAAAATGCTTACTTTTCTCTTGTGGTAAAATGCAGCTGTGTTTGCAGTAGACAAGCCAAATGTCCTTGGTGGTTTTAGTCAACGTGCTATATGTATGAATGAATGCAGACTTGAATAATATGAGGATAGTGAGTATTAGAAATATGATAAAGCAATACACATTCATAGACAAATTAATGTTTACACTATAGCATATTATATTAAAGGTCAAACAGCATGCTGTAGATTTGTGTATAGAGTCTTGTTTTGGCAAGCATGGATTTTGTTCTAATGCAAGTGAGTTTGTTTTCTGAGATATAACAGTGCTGTGGGAATTTAAAAAGTGTATATTGAATTCAAAAGCCTACTTTTAGGATCATTGTGTATCCTGACTTGATGGATGTGAACGATGAGAGACTAGTCAATACAGTGTAGTGAGGCAACATATGGTATTTGCTGTGTGCGATGTTGCTCCTGGTGTAGTGCAAGTAATTCATTTTCGTTATCGATTCATCTGGCAATTATTTTCTGGATTAATCAATTGTTTTGACCAGAAAATGCCAGAAAATAGTGAAAAATGGCCATCGCAAATTCCTAAACTCAAGTTGACGTCTTAAAATCGCTTGTTTAGTCTGACCAGCAATCTCAAGACACCTAAAGATAGTTAGTTTATTATCACATAAAACAAAAACAAACCGCAAATCCTCATAATTTAGAAGCTGGAACCATCAAATGCATTTATGCTTGAAAAATGACTATTGACTATGACTATTTTATCAATTATCTAAATATAAATGATGAGTCTTTTTCTGGTGGTAGACTAACCAATTAATCGACTAATCCTTTCAGCTCCAGATGCAACTATAGAATTGTCACAGTGCGATTTAATAAACCTTCTTCAACAATATCATTAAATTTACATTAGCCTCAGTAGAATGCGTGTATGAACATCTTCACAAGTTATAGGTATTGGACTGAAGAAGTGAGAAAGCATCTGTAGAATTTATGGCCAGTTAAGGGTGTTTCTTTGTTTTTTAAAGTGCAAGCACTACATAAGAAGGAAAGTCTGAGTCTGCATATGTTTGTTTCAGTTTTCTTCATACACAGATTTCCAGTGTTGAGTCTGTTGAGTTTTATGCATCTGTCCCAAGGTCACAAAGCCAATTCCTGACCACACTATCTGTTCTCGAAGTCATCAGCTATCCTCCTTTCCATTCCTCCCACATCTTTCAGTAGATCACGTCCACTCTTGACACATTTGTTGTGTAATTGGTCACAATGTATTCCTAACTAGCACTGAAGATCAGTATGCTTACTGTAGGTAAACCATGCCAACTGGTTCTCACGTGGATATAAAAGAAGTACATAAGTGTAATAAAATTTGTGCATGACTGTGGTGGAGAATTGTAGAAAAGGATTGTGTGTGTGTGTGTGTGTGTGCGTATGTTTTGGCAGGTCTTACTTTGGTACAGCTGTGGAGGAGTAAGTCCAAGGTCAGTGAGTGATAACACAGCACGCAGCAGCCAGTTCATTCAAGTAATACTTGCACACACACATCAAAGAGCCTCTGTTGAAAACTGTTAACAAACAGACTTTAAACTGAGTAACACGTAACATTTTCAAGTGTACATTGTGATACAGGAGGTGAAGAAACTTGCATCCCTCGATTTGTTTTTCAAGACTATGTTTCTTATCATTAAATGCTTTTTTCCCCATGGGAATATTAGCACACAGTGTATGTGTCAACAATACACTCGGGTGTACACTTCAGGGGAAACGGCAAGGATTAAAATAAACACCGAAGTGCCTCTGTCAATCCACCTAAAGGGACATTTAGACTCTCAAGTTTTATTTCCTCTGCTGGATTTGACATTTCGTCTTATCAACACAGCTGATAGGACATGTTCACATTGACCTGCAGTGTTAGGACGGCATGGAAAATAATAAAATGGGACAGTTTGTAATGTGAGGAGATCTTGGCAGAGGCAAAAACAAATGTTGAAAATAATACCAAGAGGATCAAAAGATCAAATAGTCTGTTTTTGGCTGTTGATACAACACTTGTTATCAAAAGACAGTAAGTTTATTCCTGTTGAAAGGACACATTGGACAGCAAAACATTTTTATTACTCCCCAGTCGTCTGGTCATGGGTAACAGGTTCAAAAATGCGCTATGGCTGCAACTAATGATTATTTTCGTTATTGATTAATCTGCCAATTATTTTCACAATCGATTTATTACTCTATAAAATGTCAAAAAATTGTGAAAAATGCAATTTCACAATTTCTCGGAGCCCAAAGTGACGCCTTCAAATTACTTCTTTTTTCCGAACCAACAGTCCAAAACCCAAAGACTCTTAATTTATTGTCATAAATGACAAAGAAAAGCAGCAAATCCTCACATTTAAGAAGCTGGAACCAGCAAATGTTTGACATTTCTGCTTGAAAAATGACTGAAACGATGAATCGATAATCAAAATAGTTGGCAATTAATTTTTTTTTGATCAACTAATCGTTGCAGCTCTAAAGTACTCTCAACATCTTGTTGACTCCTGTGTGTATTAAAGATAGGCCTATACAGTAGGGATAAGTGACCCAAGTGTTTACTGTTACCTGTTACCTGAAAATGACTGCACTGTGGTCACTTTGGTTGTACTTTTTTTGTTTGTTTAATGCCTTTTTTGTGCATTTTGTACATATTTAATATTTTATTTTACATTTAAGTTTCCCTTGGTTACATTTCTACTCTTTTCACTCAGATTTGTTCATTTTACTAATCTGATTAAAATTAACTGGTAACTCTTTTAATAATCAATTTATTTTAAAAAACCATTTTCTTTTTGAGGAATAATAACAAACATTCCCCAGCACCAGCTTCTTTCCCAATGTTGAGGATTTGCTGTTTTTCTGTCATATTTCATTTTAAACTGAGTATCTTTTAAGTTTTGGACTGTCGGTCGGACAAAACAAGACATTTGAAGACTTCACCCTGGGATTTAGGAAATTGTATTGTATCAGTAACGTGTTTGTAACTGAGTTGAAACTGGTCTACAATTATGTGCGTCCCTTCATATGAGAACATATAGGGATTAGACACAATAACAGGAACACTAACATTAAACAGGTGAACAAAATAACAGGAACACCTAACAATATGCAAGCCAATTTCCAACACACGACGGCAACAAAAAAGAACATTATAAGCGTCATGTTGATGTTGTTTCTTCTGTTTTTCTAGATTTTATACTGTACTAGTATTTATTTTAACGCGTAAACCCCTGTCCCTGAACAGGACGAGTTCAACATCAGATCCTCTTTGACCTGAAAAGCAAACTGAACCTGTTACAGACAGTACTTGAATAAGTTTGATAAAAGCATTTTAAAATCCTGTTGATTTTTCTCTAAATGATTTTTGTGTGTTGCCTGTTTTGTCCAGTCAGAAAAATGTATGTGTATGTAAGTCATTGCACATGGTTGGCGTAGAGGGTCTTGCCTTCACACGTCAGTGTGTTGTGGCTTCACTGTGGCAGGGCTCTCAGGCCAGGTGTAGTGTTACAGGCAGGTTTGGAGGGCTCCGGCTGTCTTTAATGTGTTAAACAGTTTTAGGACCCGAGGACAGGTGCTTTGTGGCGCTGTCAGCCTTCTGTTTCTACAGTAATAAATGACCTGCATACCTTGGTTGGCCCTGTTGAATATCGACTATCATCTCCTCAGCTGCACGGTTGTCTTTTTCTCTGTCCCCCACTCTTTGTATCTCCCTTTCTCTTTCACTCGTCTTTCTCCTTTCTCTTCTGCCCCCCTCTTCTGTCACTTTCGTCTTAATCCTGTCTTTCCACTTTTCCTTTTCTCTCAATCACTCATTGCTTGTTTTGCGCTTTCCCTCATGTATCTTTATTTATATTCCTTTTTTTTGCCTTCTAATTTGTCCCCCTACTCCGTCCTCTCTCTTTCCAGTTTTATTACTTGAAAAGATTGAGAATGACGACATCGGGAGGAAGACCTTGAAGATCACAGATTTCGGCCTGGCCAGGGAGTGGCACAAAACCACAAAAATGTCAGCTGCAGGCACCTACTCCTGGATGGCCCCTGAGGTCATCAAGTCATCACTCTTCTCCAAAGGCAGTGACGTCTGGGGGTATGACAAATAACACACCACCACTCACAGACCCAAGAATAAAATATCTGCTCTTACTCATGTATCTTGCATTATTATTTGTTCTTTGTTAAATATTCCTTTCTCTTTCCTTTTATTTCATCCACCAGCTATGGTGTCTTGCTGTGGGAGCTGTTAACCGGGGAGGTGCCATACCGTGGGATAGACGGCTTGGCTGTTGCTTACGGTGTGGCAGTCAATAAGTTAACTCTACCAATCCCCTCCACTTGCCCTGAACCCTTCGCCAAGCTCATGGAAGGTAAATTAACAGGCATACCATTCATTTATTTTAAAATCATTTCAGGATTTTTTTCCTTTGTTTTATCTGACCTTTAGACTACGACCAAATCCCTGAGGAGTTAAATTCATTTAATTTAAAAAATATAATTACTTAGTGGTAAGTTTGAAAGTTTTTATTTGTTAAAAACTAATATCACATACATCTGTTAGTCCCATAATGATCTTATTCCAAAGAAGCAACAGTACATGACACTATAGACACAGAAATGCAGTACAAACAAGAAACCGTTTGTAAAAACTGTAAATGCTAATTGATCATTCATTTGTGCTAGTTATTTTATGTTATGTTGTTTTTGCATCTGCACAATGAATAGAATGTTTGGTGTCTTTTTTTTGGTGACAAGATACCAAAAATACAGCTGCAATGGTTTAACATCTGTCAGACAAGAGCATCACTTCTTATATATGACATTACATTGCAAACTCCACAATAACATCTGCCACAAAAAGGTTCTCTTTCTTAAACCTGCCTGTTTCTATAGCTAATGGTAATGTACCTGAACGTAACTGCACACACAGGGATCTTTGACTTTTCGTTTAATTCTGCTTCACATAAGGATTTCTACTCAGTATTTCATTAGACAATATGTGTGTGGTGGCGGGTGTAATTTTTTTTGTGGAGATAAGATCTGGGCTCTTATTTTGTCACTCATTATCAGAGTTTACCTCCAGGCCAAACAACATTGCTTGTGAATATGTGATTACTGAAGGCCTCTTTCCAGTATTTGCTGTTCATACTGACTATATTTGGATCTTACACATCTTAATTTTAATATAATCAACAATAATTACATAAATAATTACATAAATTGCTAAGTGGTTTGTTTTGGACAAGCATTAATAGTTTTCTGCAGTGGTTGACTAACAAAGCTTAATGTAGATGAAACAATACATATATATAATACATATATGACTGTGTTTGTTAATGTGTCAATGTATACATTGCAATATGTGTCCAGAGTGCTGGGACCAGGACCCCCATGTGCGTCCCTCCTTTTCCTGCATCCTGGAGCAGCTGTCGGCCATCGAGGAGGCGGTGATGGCCACCATGCCCCAGGATTCCTTCCACAGCATGCAGGACGACTGGCGTGTGGAGATTCAGGAGATGTTTGATGAGCTCAGGACCAAAGAGAAGGTAGGGCAGAGTGATGAGACTCACAACACAAAAACACATAATCTATACATGGAGCCACTGACATTACACCATACGCACAATATGAAGTCTTCCAGATGGTTTAGACTCATAAAATGTATGTTTTATTTCCTCGTCCCGCTCCTCTGGCTCACACAGTTTTTGAAGTTAGAAACCTGATGTACAGTGACTGTAACAGACCTCCTATCTCTCTTGTACTGTTCTCTACTCTTTTATTTTTTAGTGATGATACATGTTGACTAATCTAATAACCATGCAGAATCGCTTGGGACAGCTTTAACGGACTAAAATGTTTAATTGTTTACTTTCAGTGGACAAGCTAATCGCACGTTTAACAAAACGAGTCATTAATGCCGAGGTGCTTTAGTGTACTTCCCCTTGTTAAGACCTTAATCTGCTTCCTGTATAAGTCTCCCATCGCTGGCTTAAAGAGGAGGGTTAATTAGTGTTTGTAGAAACAGCAGGATCAGCACACAAAGCTGGGTCAACGAATGATGAACTGAATGACACAGATACTGAAAAGTCTGCAGGTGTTGTTTTTTGTTAGACTTAATTTGTGCCTCATATTTAATAATTTTATTTTGAATTCTACCTGTTTCTAGTCTATCAGTTATGCTAAACCATCCTTTAACAGGTAGTATTGTTATGTAACTTCCAATCATCCAAATGAGTCACTTAAACACTCAACTGATATAATCTTCACAGCTCTCACTATGACAGAACCCTTTAAAGTTTGTTCGGTATGTAAAGCTTTCATGAATCAAGAGAAGAAAAATAAAATGTAGCTTTGAGCATCAGCTAACATTTTCCCATCGTAAATTTCAAGATTACTTGTAGAATTAATCACTACATCAGCAGATTTCCTGTAAACATCGCACAGTAATCTTTGTCTAGGTGGGTGGCTGAAGGGGTTTGACTGTAAAGCTGCTTTATGGAAGTCATCCAGTAAGGATTATTATTACTCAGCTGAGTGCATTAAAGAGAAAATAGAGGGAATGAAGAAAGCTAAAACAGTCTCGTCTCCTCCCATGGCTTACTCTATGTCACACAGTCTGAAACAGCAGGCAGTATTCTCCTGAAACCAACTGGTTTTAAACAGAGTTATTGAATACACCTCCTGCCTGCTTGTCTGCCTGCCTGCAAGAGCTTTTCTCTTGTTATAAGGGAATTACAAGATGTATTTCTGATTATACCAGATTATACCTGTTTGTCTTTCTCGCAATGCATTTTCCCCTCAGTCGTAAAAGAGAATATTATTATAAACTCTAAGTTCAAACGTAACCATGTATAGACATTAGGAGGAATGCTGTTCATTAGAAGGGCAACTTTGACAATTAGCACAAATATAAAACAGAAACATGACATGACCAGAGAAGGTGAGTGTAGTACTTTCTGGATCCATAAGGCCCTTTAAGCATCTAAACAAGGACAATATTATGTCTGTTTATTAGAGTACTCCATGTAGCGCTCCACTCCTATAACATTGTTGGACTTGTTGGAGCATTATTATTCCTTTTCAAAACCTACATTACCCACAATGCAACTCGACCACCGACAGTTTGGTCAGAAATTTGGGTGTGTAATGCTAGTAGCAGCTAATGTAGCCGCAGCTAGCCTAAAGCAGAGATGAGGAGCGGGCTACAGAGGTCTGGTAACCTCACTTCTTTTTAACTCCACACCCTCAGATTGCTTTCATTTTCAAACTTGTAGACTTCAGCACCAACCAACACTGACTCAACTGACATCACTTTTATCAGATGTCTCACAGTTCCCTCTGGAGCCACAAAAGGCGCCACACACGTTTTTGTAGTATGTCTCCTCACTGTACTCCTCACTGTACGCCTCACTAGAGCAGAAGATGGTCTGTCACATTGCCTAACCAAGTATTTGCCGAATATTTCTCTTTCTCTTCTAGGTGTTAAATTCTAGATAATACAAACTGATGCTCTGTCTTCTCTCTGGTCCTGTAAGTCTGTCTGCCAATTTAACCATATATGTATCTTAATACCTGGCTCTTCCAGGAGCTACGTTCCAGAGAAGAGGAGCTGACGCGGGCCGCCCTCCAGCAGAAGTCCCAGGAGGAGCTGCTGAAGCGTCGGGAGCAGCAGCTTGCAGAGCGAGAGATCAACGTGCTGGAGAGAGAGCTCAACATCCTCATTTTCCAGCTCAACAAAGACAAGCCCAATGTTAAAAAGAGGAAAGGCAAATTCAAACGCTCCCGCCTTAAACTGAAGGATGGAAACCGCATCAGCCTGCCCTCAGGTGAGGGCTTGACTTGGTTTCACATTTAAATTGGTGGTGTTCTAGTGTGAGCAGTGAAAAGAGCTAAATTGTTACTGTGTCCAACCTTGAAATGGAAATTATGGGGGTTTAATGTGAGATGTTCACTGACAAAGCAATGTCTAGTGGGTTCCCTACATAAGCAAATAGCATTTTCAAGCTGGCAGTATGTCTACAGTATATCTACTCTGCTTAGCTGATTTAGACTCTGAAGGGGAATAACTTGCAAGTAAATACTTTAATACTGTTGTAAAAGTACAGTATTAAAGCCATTCTGAGTGGCTCGTTCAAATGGTTGTTTCATTTAATAAAAAATGGTGAACAGAAGCACTTCTGTAACATCTCTGACAGCAAAATATGCAAAACTGGACAAATCATCTTTTCCACAATATCAAGTGACCAATAACTGTAATAATGAGTGAATGAATAAAGTTTTTGTTATTGTGTCATGCATACAATTAGGCGAAAAATTCATATAAGTCATATCCAGAATGCCGTGTATATTGCTGTGTTTTCAAACAATACTATAAAAAGTGCAAAAGAAAACCAATTTGTATGATTTTCACAATCAGATATTTATATCTATAACAAAATGAATAACTCACTGACAAACCACAGTGGATTTCTCCAGTATTATAAAGTAGTACAGTAGTATTTAATCCATAATTAAATCATCCTATCCTGTCTTTTTTTCAGGCTTTTGAGACAAAGTTAGCAGACTTTAACATTAAACAACCTTTCAAATGTTTGGTCATCTGTACACCAGAGATTTGTCGAGTAATTTCATGGAAAACTGACACTCAAATCATCGTAGTATGTACAAAACTGCAAAGTGCTTGTGTGCCCTTATCTGTTGTTTGTGCCAGTGTTGCAACGTTTGCTTTGTTTATAACATTTTACGAAGGATACATGTTGGTGTAGTCTCTCTAACTGTAACTATTCTGAGATTGTAATGACTGTAGTGCACCTGTCCATATGTGCATGTTGCATTTTGCAGACTTCCAGCATAAGATCACCGTGCAGGCGTCTCCTTCCATGGACAAGAGGCGAAGCCTTCATAGCACCAGCTCCTCTCCTCCCAGCAGTCCCACACTCATCCCCCGGCTACGAGCCATTCAGCGTGAGTTCAGTGTTTGTTTGTTTGTTTTTCCATAGTCGAGTTTTCCTTTGTGCAAGCTCTGATTGTCTCCTCTACTTCTGTGTCAGTATTGTTGTGGTTCTGTACTTAGTCACGTGTATTTCTTGGCCTGGATTAAGTCAAATCTACTGATTTAAAAAATAAATAAATAAAATAATGCTTCTAAAGAAATCACATCATCTCTCTGAGAATTTCATGGTGATTGGGGAACATGTCATTCACAATGACAAGAGCCGTGTGAACAAGCAGCCAGTTGTTTGAACAGTTTGATAATGTTGTTAGTCATGCACCAACGCCCTTGCAATAACTGGAACAAATTCCTGTGGAGCATTTATGGTAGACCCTGATATTCAGACAGCGGGCGCAGCTTGTTGCTTGGAATCGCTGCATTTGTTATGATTAGCCCTGATGGAGATGATCTGCAAAATGGCCCAAGAAATTTCACAGTGGGCTTTAAATCTGAGGGAGAGGTGCAAAAACGACCTTAACATTTATAAGATCAGAAGAAGCCAGCAAAAAAAAAAAAAAAAACGGTTTTACGGTACCTTTGGTTCACTTAATGACATTGGTTTTACTGGCAAGTGGTTAATTAGCTAGCTTCTCTGTAACACAGGAGGCACAGGAAAACCTTGACTTGTTTTATATACTGTATACATGCTTTGAGTTACAAGATTACTTAGATGGTTTATGTTGTCCAAAAGAGAGATTTATTTTCACAGTGTGTATATATCCCGAACAGAAACAAACAGATATACACAGCACATGAAATATCCACTTTTTTAGGGATTGTGCATTTTAATATGGATTGATTATAAATTACAAAAAAATCATCATAAGTTCTCTCAGTTAAGTATCCTCAGTTTTTTAATTGCCTTAACATTATCTTAAACAGAGATAGTTTTATTGTCCAAAGGAAACACATGAAAAACATACAGATACATGCAATGCACACAATATACCTTTGAATATGGACACATATACATTCATGCCTTTATAATCCCCACATATATTTTTCAAGTCAATTTTATTTATATAGCCCAAATCACAAATTTGCCTCAAAGAGCAAATGTGAGGCCAAGATGTGCACATGCTTACAGATATACAGTATGCATCAATACATTCAGTGCTCAATAAGGTATTTTGTTTAGGGCTGCTGTGGCAGAAGAAACAAAACTCCTCCTTTTATTTTAAGGTCCTGTATGAAATGCACAAGCTTGGGAGCATGTCGGATACAATACTTGTGTTGGTTCGAAGTAACACGTATGTTTCCCTCCTCAGTGACGTCCCATACACAGAGGGACAGTTTGCATGTTTACCAACAGGATGTTGATCTGACCAGCGAGCTCACAGCGTACTGTGGGTTCAGGAGGAAAGGCAAGCTACGGGCGAGCTATATGCAGCGCGGGTGTGAACTCTGTGGTTAACAGCACCAAGCGTTGCATGTGATGTTTGGCTAACTTTGATAATTGAAATGGGTTGATACCTAACAGCTTCCTATCAGTGGGGATTATATGTGCTGATTGGTGAGGTTTTTGTGATGTGTGGATTATAACAAGCCTTTGGTGTTTGCTGCTGGTTAAAACTGTTTCACAGGTACTCTACTTAACCTGAAAATCAAACAAGCAAGTGACTATGATGAGGTTTATGCCACAGACTTGGGCCAGTCTGCAGCTCACATTTGTTTTTCAATCATCTTAACACATTTTCCTTGTTATGGGAAGTTTGGTCCTAGTCTGTTGTTGGGACATCTTTGGTGGATCCTGCCTACCCTCACATCTTCATAACAACTTCACAATGACTAACACACACTTACAAGAAGCTTTTATAATAACAACTGTTTGGGTATTTTACATTTACATAAATTAATATAAATCAGTGATATTTTCTAGTATGAAAAGGTTACTACTCACTCTGAATCAAACTCAGTTATTAATATAATTCAAGGCTCATATCCATCCACTGTAGAATGGCCTTAAAATTCATCAGACACTAAGAGATAACACCCATGAATTATGTTATTTACTCTACATAGTTGGAGAGAGAGACAACATAAAAATAATAGCCGGCCATTCCAGAGCAAGATTACTACTGGGATTTTACAGATGGCATAATACCTTTTAATAATCTTACTAACACAGATTCCCTGTCAGCTTGCTGTAGTTGTTTGAGTCTGTGCTAACACTTGTGGTCTCTGTGTTAACAGTTACTCAAGATGAGAGCAACCGTACCTGGGGCCGCAGCACCCTCTTCAGGCCAGAGGAGTTTGATGATGTGAAAAGGGGAATCAAGAAGAAAGGAAGAACCTGGGGCCCCAGTTCAGTACAGAGCAAAGAAAGGCCGGCTGCCGCTGAGAGGTAGTGTATGCGCGCGCGCGCGCACACACACACACACACACACATACACAGATACACACACAGATACACACAGAACCACACGGAAAAAAGCAGGCTATTAATTTTTCAATCTCGCTATCTGGGTGGAGACTGGCCACCATTAAACAACATAATAAAATCCTCATGTCTGAGTGTTAATGCTATTTTTGACTCCTCTGTTTTATACAACATAGGCTAATATACCACAAAAGATGCTTCCAGATACATACTTGCTTATTACAAGTGGAAATAATTTCAGTAATGATTCATTGCATTTATTATTTTCTATTGCAATTGGCTACTGCGTCCCACCTACCATAAAAATTCTAGATAGGTCTCTGTTTGCGTGCCTCTTCTGTACGAGTTGTATACATTACGATTGGTGCCCAGTTAATTGGAGAATCCCTAACGCAGACACGTTTGTCTTCCTATACTTGTGAGGACCCTCATTGCCTTAATGCATTCCCTAGGCCCTAAACCTAACCTTACCCATCACAACTAAATTCCTGACCTCAGCCCTTAGTCTAAGCTTAACCTCAAAACCAAGTCTTAAACCTTCAAACAGTCCTAGGTTTAAAACTGAAATTGGTCCTCACAAAGATAGCAACGCAAGCCCATAGACAACACACACAGACATTAGTCTATTTCATGTTTTCTTGTCTGTAATTTTCAGAGTGCGTCCTCTGTCAGACGGCAGTAACCCCTGGTCCACCAGCCTGGTCAAGTCCCAGAAGTCTGTCCCCCTCGCTGCCCTGTTTGCAGAACAAGGTGAGCTGAAAATCCATCGTGGTGCTATCATTTTCAAATTTGAATTTGCTGAACAGGTTTTAAAATCGTAGTTTTTTTGAGTACTAGTTTACTTGTAAGATTTAAAATAGGGTTTAATGTCATTTGTTGTCAAGTGGCAGGTACTCGGGCAGGGAACGGGAAAGGGGGCTTGTTTGGAGAATGGTCCATCAGTCACTTGTTTATTTCCACTTCTGTTTTCAGCGGGGACCAGTAAAGACGAGGCATTCTCGCAGGAATGTCCTGACAGCAGCTCCAAGCCAAAGCAGCTCAAGTTCCCCAACCAGGTGTACATCGATCTACCTCTGTGGAGGGACGAGCAGCAGCCTCAGAGCCCCGGTGGGCATTGTGGACCAGGAGATGCTGGGGTTGGGACAGCAGGTCAGGGTGGCCTACCAGAGACCCCAGACGACCCCTACACCACCACATCCACCTCGTCCACCTCCACCACCCCACAGCTCACCCCCACAAACAGCCTGAAGCGGACATCAGCTCGCCGCAAGACTGACTCCGTGCTGTATGGCTGCGGCTCATTGCTGGCTTCAGTCGTGCTCGGTTATGACATTAGGGAGGCTCTCAAAAGCTCAGCCCCAGGGGAAGATTGCGAGCCCCAGCGTGAGGAGAAAGAGAAGAAGAAGAAGGAGGGCCTGTTTCAGCGTGCGACCCGCTTCCGCCGCAGCACCTCACCACCCCCAAGTGGTCGCTCCCGCAAAGACGAGGCATTGTCAAACCACACTTCCACCCAACCTCTCAATCTCATCTCCATGTCAGCCATTATGGAATGCAACTCCACCAAGTGTCTCTTGCAGTCTGAGGCAGAGGTGTCACAGTCTAGCCCTGGGAAGGTTGAGCTTGTGGCTGTCAATCATCACACAGAGCCATCTAGAGCGGGCCCAGCAGCATCTACAGAAGGCCAGAGTAACAGGACTGCAGCTAACACACAGACGACAGTGCAAACCCAAAGCCAGCAACCAGAGCAGAGCAACCACAACACAGGAACACGTCTACGTAGAAAGAAATACACCACCAACCACAATAGTGAGTAACATAAAACAGCGGTAAGGAAAGTAATTATGTATATACGGTCTAAAAAACAAATTTACGCTCCAAAAATCTATCTCCCTCATCTGTTTCCAGCCAATGGCCCACCCACTCTGCCTCCTCCAGCCACACAGAAGAAGCAGGAGAAGCACAAGAACGGAGCATCAGAGAAGCCCTCTGGTGGGGACACCTTCTCCAGACCACGGCCAGTGTCATTCCGGGCCAAACCGCATGCCTGGGCCCTGCTGCGAGGACGCAACAAGAGCTACTCCCTGGGCCACTACTCTGGAGGAAAGGCAGCGCAAAACCTAAACGTGGTGCTATCCTCAGAGGTGGGGATGGGCTGCTCCCTGCTGGACATGGACACAGAGGGCCAGAAACGAGACTGCACTGTGCCGCTCTGCCGCATTCAGAGTTCCCCGGGACGGGCCTCTGTCTTTGAGCTAGAGAAAGAGTTCCTCTCTTAGGAGCCTTGGTCATAGTTCTCGTATACAATCTAGAGTGTTTGAGAACATACAGACAGAATTTTTGGCCTAAAACTCCTGGAGGGTTTAGAACCAGGCTGCCTTTTTTTTCTCTCCATTTTTTTAAAAGTTCTATAACATAGAACCCAGCTTTGTCTTAGTTCTAGAACATAGTGATGTCAGTGTTCTAGAACATAACCAAGTCTGAGACTTCTAGAAGACATCTGTGTCACAGGAGTTCTAGATCGTGCACCCTCATCTCAGTTTGAGAACAGCCAGGCCTTCCACACCATAGATATAAAACAGTAGATGTGACATGTCATAATGACTTGCCATTCCGGGATGGAACCATATGGCAGCCATCTTACCTGGGTCCAGCTTATGTTGTCTTTATAATCCTTGTATTTTTCTACCAATACTGTTTTTAATTTAAAGTAATGATCGTAAGACAACTGTGCCTGCCTCTAGAATGAACCAAAAACACAAAGATTCTGGTAGAAATTTTATTATTAAAGCTCCAAGAGAACAAATCATGCTTTGGATCATGAAGATAATCTCATAATTGTGCACTTATATTGTAGACAATGATTTTATTTTTTCAATTTTGCCTGAACTTAATATGTAAGATTACTACTACATTAAGCAATAACTTTTATGTATAAATGCTAAATAGACTCAGTATTATGGTCTATATTGGCAGGCAGTTATAATCAGAAACACAAGAGAGAAACACACTTACTGTAATATTTTAATATATTTATTAATGTCATAAATTGTACATAAGGCAAAGATATATTTCTTTCTCACGCACGCGCCTGCACACACACAGGGTTTATTTTTGATGATAGGAGAGGTTGGAGAGCATTGCTAACTGTAAATGAGGAGTTATTTTTGTTGATCAAGTTTTGTTTGGAAAGGCTTACTTTGTGCCGTAACGCCAAAGCCTTCAGCAGAACTCCTGATGGACTCGTCGCAATTGTCTTTCATTCTCATGGCAAGGTAACATTATGGACATTAAATTTACGATGATAATGCGGAGAAATCGCATGAATATTGCAGAATTCCAAGCTTGACCTGAACTGCTGAAGTACAAATCTCCTTTCTCCAACTGGGTTACTTTACCTGATCAAGACATGGATTATGTTTTATTTGCTTTGCTGAAAGGAAAATTGTGTAAAGGCATGATGTAAGCTGATAACAAGTAATGTTATTATATGATGACTGATTGCAGGATTCAAGGCGGCTAATTTTTGGTTAGCTAGATGTGGTGAACGTGCGACCCCTCGGCCTCGAATAACAATATGTTGGCTGATTGTGTGGTTGGTTAGTGTTCCATGTTGTCAAGGATGTGGCTAACGTTACTGTTGTGTTTATTTCCTTGAGCTCACTTTTTGTGTAGACTGTAACGTAGCTGGCTTGCTGGATTTGTCTTGAGATATTATGAAATATTTAACGTTACACTTGATTGGCATGGAAGCAGCTGCTTAGCGGTCAGACGTTAGGGTAATATTAATACCTTTGTTATAACGTCAACATTACTAAACGTTACCTTTGAGCTCTAAGTTAGCATAGCTAACATTAAAATAATGTTTGCTGGTTATATCTGTTTAGCTAACTGGTCAATGCTGTTGAGAGCTTTAGAACTCAGCTGGTCCGTTACTTTGTAACTAATGGTAAAGTTATCTAGTTTACTAACTTTTTGTAGTTTTGGTTGATCCATAACCCATGTAAAAATTATATCTCTCCTCTACTCTATACCAACGTGTGGAGTTATGCCAGCCTCCCTGGTCTCTTTGGTCCTTTTTAGTAAAGCAATTAGGTGTTGCACAGCCGACAAACATAGTTGCTGCCCATAGGTGGCGATTGTAAACAATACCCGGGTAAGATGGCGGACGGTTATGACGTAATGTCGCATCTACTGTTTTATATCCATGTTCCACACTGCCTTGTCTCATTCTAGAACACACAAATACACACACGTAGTTCTGAAGCCTGAGCAGAACATTCCAGAGCTGGAACCAGCAGCTCTTCCTCTCTTCCCTTGGTGCTCCTCTGCCACCTTTGTTCATCTCTCTCTCCCTTTGTTACCCTCTTCTTTCTCGTTCTGTCGGTGCAGCTAAACGTTGACCGCTGCTGCAGCTTTCGCAACACAATACCCTCACCTTTTTATTTATATATATATTTTTATAGGTAATTTAATATGAAGAGACTTGACCTTACTTTAGCAACCAGCAGGACATACATTCCATGTCAGTTTCAAAGTTGTGCGATCACGCTTTTAGATTTTTTTTGACTTGAGAATCATGCATGCATGTACCTTTTTAAAATGTTGAACAAAAAAATCATTATGCCTTGTTTGTAAATATTTCTTTTTATCCATTATCAGCCTAATGCTGGCAGTTTTGTATTGCATATGCTGTTTTATGACTTGCTGCAGTACAGTTTGTGTTCTAGGGACAGGTTACATACTGCACCATAGCAGAGATGCAAGTATGTTTCCTCTCAGAACACCGTGAAGATTTTAGAGATACAGGTAGAAAAACACTGGAAATCCTACAAAGCAAATGTGGAACATTTTCACTGGAAAGTTGGAGTCAATTTTAAATGACCTTTGTGGTCATGTGTTGCTAATATGGAGTATTTATAGAAAAGTTTTTTGGTAATATTTCCTATACTCAGCCCACTGCAGCAGAGTGGGGGAACACTTCAGTCACGAATGTTCATGTCAGGAAAACCTGCCCCAAATGAATTAATTTATAATCTAATCTCCCCAATGACAGCTGATTGGAACTGGAACTGTAATGACCCAGCATCATTTCAGATTTAAGTCGTGGAAGGATTACTACACAGCCCGGGAGTGGCCACACAGGAGAATTGTTATTTTAAGACACCGTTCAGAACATTGAGTGCACAAAATGGCGATCCTTGTACTGTAAACCAGAAAGACCCTGTGCCTTCAAGTACTAAACTTGTCTAATTCATGTCCTCATTTTTCTTACCATGTGCACACAATATGTTTAATTGGTTTGACATTTAGTTGAGTTTTTGGTTTTGTTTTATTTTTGTATTATTTGTACACTTTTCATTTAACATTAAGCAAACAGTTTCCCCATGTAGCCAAATTTCTATCTCATCAAGCTCAGGAAGGTCTGGAGACATTCGAGGACAGAATTTGGCTAAAGAGAGTGAAGACACGGTTTACCTTTTTATTATTATACTGTAAACTTACAGCCAGTTGAATGGCTTCCTCAGGATTAACAAAGTGTTCATTATCCTGATTTGTTTTACGTGTTTTTCTCCGGACAGGATATGAACTGTATCTACTTCCAAGGTCACTTCCGGGCCCTCTCCCTAAAAATGTAACAAATTAACTCAACATCCATTCTTAAGTCTTGACTGATGATTATATTCCCCCCAACTTTTTATCGCTGCCTTACTTCAGTCGGTTTTTAAGAAGTTCATTAGAAAATGTGTCCCACTTTTGAAGGACAAAACAAGGGCTCATTTACAGTAAGATATGAATTCCCAAATGGTGTAAATATAATTGTGATTCCTCATGTGTATATCACTGTGGCATCTTATTATTTAGAATGTGAAGTATCCCATGTTCTGTATTTTATGACCACTGAC
Source organism: Maccullochella peelii (assembly GCA_002120245.1). NCBI lineage: Eukaryota > Metazoa > Chordata > Actinopteri > Centrarchiformes > Percichthyidae > Maccullochella > Maccullochella peelii. The sequence goes on from LKNJ01001601.1 coordinate 84,159, forward strand.
TGTCAAACCAGCACTGTAAAGGCCTTACTAATCATCAAGCTGTTAAAGGTGCAGTTTACAAGCCCATTCTGTAAATACCATAATGCACTGGTACTGTGCATTCCCCTCAAAATATTGTATTTCAGTTTGAAGCTGAGGTCTGCAGTTTGTCATCCACAGTCAGAAACTTTGTTGGCTGGTGGTTAACAAAAAGGGTTTTGTCTATTAAGGTTAACAATGATTCCACATAAACAAACATTCAACTGCATTTGACAAACGGCAGAAAGAATATTTGTGATACTAGTTATTGATATGGTGCCTTCAGGCTTCTGGTTGTGGGACCAAATTCAACCCTGCCAGCACTAAGGCCTCTCTGTCTTCAGGACCAAAACCACTAAATGAACTAGCTGCTAGTGAGGACTTCTTGCAAAGAAAATGACTCCATACAAAAACTTCACAAACAACCTCAGAGGCGCAGCGCAGTTGCTGAAAGACCCGTCACCTTCTGATCAAATGACAAGACTTCCTGTTGAATGCAACACTTCCTTTAAATCTGAATGTGTCCGATTTAGCTTTGAGTACATCTGTTTCAGTAAACGGTTTTTGTTATCATTACAGTATTGGTTATTTCACACCTGATTGATCAAGTTTATCAACATTTTAAATAAAGTCTAAATCAAGACTAATGTAGCCTTTTTGTTTTTCTTTTGAGGCAGAATTACCACAATTATTTGATGCAGTTTCCTCTTAAATTTTAAGCAATGGTGGAAGAAGTATTCAGATCATTTATGTAAGTAAAAGTAGCAATACCAAGAGGTAAAAATGCTCCTACTTAAATGAAAGGGCACAAGTATTGTGAGCAAAATGTAATGGCCCCTGTTACTGATATATTTGATTATTAGTGGGTATGCTGAATCAGCATTCACACTATTGTTATTCTAAGGTTTCTTTTTTTTCTTCTTCTTCTTCTACTGTACGTTTTTCGGTCATCTACTGCTTCAGCATACTTTCAGCTACAGAAACCATTCAACTATCAAAATGTTCAGCTCTTTAAGGACATTTATGCTATTATTTAACTTTTTTATACATTTTAAACTTTATACTTTTATACCTTATAAAATATTAAGCTTTTTTCAATTTTTTTACAATGTAAATCAATGGGGAACCCTCTTCAACTTGCTCTACTTTGAAATGCTACTGCTTCGGCATACTTTCAGCTACAGACTCCATTTAAACTTTAAACAGGTCACAAAATGTTCAGCTATTAAACTTGTATTCAACTTTTTGATATCTTTTACAGTTTTTGAAATATCACTGTTTTAGTTTTATGCTTTTTTCAGCCCTTTTCTGAGTTTATAATGGGTGTGCGTGGGGCGGAATCTTCAAAGCCAGAGTGCGTGACATCATCGCCTAGAGTGGAAGGCAGCTGTAAAGTTGTCTGAAAAATTTCTGTTAAACTTGCTCTCCTTTCCACAATTTTCACTCTTCATACAAAATTTCACACCAGAACGTATACAAACTTGTCCTGGTTCAGATCATGTAACTATTTAAGCCATAGGACATACAGTTTTTGAAGAGTCTGCCTCCAAGCATCAGAAAATCCTTCAACTTTTTGAATGATGGTGACTTTTCTGAGTGAAACTTTTACAGGTTTCTCTCTCTCTCTGTCTCAGTGACTGCACTCTAAGGTACCAGATTGTCACACGCACAGCTGATGTTGATAAACAAACTAGAAAAACTGCATTTCCTGCAGAAAATGCGTGGGAATGCTGAAAGCTGAAATTTATTTGCAAAACACTGCTGAAAATGCAGATATGTGAAAAAGTATGTTAAAGGCTGAAGGAGAAGTATTAGAAGTAGTAGAAACAGGCTGAAGTATTAGTAGNAACTAGAAAAATTGCATTTCCTGCAGAAAATGCGTGGGAATGCTGAAAGCTGAAATTTATTTGCAAAACACTGCTGAAAATGCAGAAATGTGAAAAAGTACGTTAAAGGCTGAAGGAGAAGTATTAGTAGAAGTAGCAGAAACAGGCTGAAGCAGAAGTAGAAGTAGCAGAAAAAAGCAGAAGTAGTAAATATCCCCACAAAGATAGACAAACCAGTTTGTCTGTGTGTATTACTGTCTGTGTGTTTGTGTTTGTATGTGCAGTGTATTACTGTGTGTGTGTGAGAAAGAGAGAGAAAGAGACACACAGGTAAAAAACAAACAAACGTAAAAATCCCCAGACATAGAAAACCCAGTTTGTGTGTGTGTATTTGTGTGTGTAGTGTATTACTCTGTGTGTGTGTGTGTCTGTGTGAGTGAGAGAGAGAGAGAGAGAGAGACACACAGGTACACAACTGCCAAAAATAGCTCTACATCAATCCACCAATCAGAACAGAGGAACAAACTGATGGAGGTTTAATCAGTTTATCAACATCAGCTGTG
>LKNJ01001602.1:0-47538 GCA_002120245.1 Maccullochella peelii
AGAATAGAATTTAAAATCCTCCTCCTCACCTACAAAGCCCTTAATGGTCAGGCACCTTCATATCTTAAAGAGCTATTACCCCACTAGAGCACTGTGCTCCCAGAATCCAGGGTTCCTTGTGATTCCTAGTCTCTAAAAGTAGAATGGGAGCCAGAGCCTTCAGCTATCAAGCTCCTCTTCTATGGTACCAGCTCCCAGTTTGTGTACGTGAGGCAGACACCCTCCTCACATTTAAGAGTAGGCTTAAGACTTTCCTCTTTGATATAGCTTATAGTAGGGCTGACTCAAGTGAGCCCTGATTACTTTACATCTGTATGTAGAACTGTACTGTACTACTGTGTGTTCTCTTTCCTCCTGCTCTCTTCCTCTCTCTTTCTCTCTCTCTTGCTCAATCCAACCGGTTGAGGCAGATGACCGCCCACCCAGAGCCTGGTTCTGCTTGAGGTTTCTGCCTGTTAAAAGGGAGTTTTTCCTTGCCACTGTCGCCTAGTGCCTGGTCATGGTGAGAATTGTATAAAGAGTGAGTCTAGACCTGCTCTATGAAAAAGGTCCCTGAGATAACCTGTTATGATATGGCGCTATATAAATAAAACTAAACTGAATATCAAGTCTTTTAGTTTCTGTTATATTACATTACTGGAAGTGGATTTATTAGGGAAAGGGTAGCTCAGGAGTCTGCCTATCCACTAAGTTAAGAACTATGTAAATACAATAGATTTCTTTATTGGAAAAAAAGGCAGAACTAACCCCCCAACAAGAGAGACAAAATATTTTTTTGGATCTTCTGCCCACACAAACAAAACTGTGTACGTGGATCATAAATTATTGAATAAGCTTAGGGATAATCCACTGTTAACAACACTACAAACCACTTTTCTAAGTTTGTTTTTAAAAGTTTCATCCAAATAAAAATAATATTCTCATGTTTTTGTAAGTGCTAGATTGTATGATGTAAATACGTTTAATTAATTTTACCTTCATTTTTTATCCAGTTAAATACAGATGTGACAGTTATGTATTAAAGTGTTATTGTTACAAAGATCCTTATAAGTTCACAAGTATAATGTTTTTTTGGCTTCATGTCTTCCCTTCTGATAGCTCCTTGTATAGAATAGTGCTCACCAGCAGAGGAACACTCTCCTCATTTTCGCAATACCAGGGCAAGACTGTCAAACAGTTCCTGTTCTCCAAGCCTTCTGTCTTCACTGGGATATTTCAGACCATCTGCAACTACTTCAAAGCCGCCACAAACACAACCATCCACTGGAATTTCACTGCAAGGTCCTGACCAGTTTGATTGCGGGAAACATGACTCAGGCACCTTCGGGTTTAACTGAGTTACAGTCAAAATTTAAGAAAATGTGTAGAGTAGTTTAAAGAAGAGACAGAAATGTGTGTGTGTGTGTGTACATAGCTTGGTGACCACGATAAATAGAATATATCTTAAATCTAATAAGAATTCAGCAAACAAACCAGCACTGGAATAACAGTGTTTCAACAGAGGCTATTGTTGTCATGATGTGGACTTTTGGTTCCTTTTTTGGTGAAGTTTTGGTCTTGTCATGTTTCCAGTGTCTTCCTGCCCTCGTGTTTCTTCCCTTGAGTGTTTTCACCTGTGTTCAGTTACTCACCTGTGTTTGGTTTCCTCGTTAGTCTTTCCCCTATATATGCCTGTGTTTTCGCTTGGTTCATTGTGCATGTCATGTGTTGTGTGTTCAGTGCTTCCGTGCCTCATGGTTTATGTTCCTGTGCCTACAATTTGACTTACCTGTAGTTCTTGATTGTTTGCCTGCCTGCCTGTTAATTTAGTAAGTTTTCATTAAATTCTCCGAACCTGCTTTGATCCTCTACGGTCTGCGTTTGGGTCCTGCTCCTGTGACTCCTGGCTACATCAGCGTGACAGTTGTGGTCATTCTCTTTCATTGTCTAACTGATACCTTAAAACAAAGAACCACACAAGTGAGGTACTGAACACATCTGGTGAAGGAATTTTTAATTCATAGTTTCTAAATGCAATAAATTAATGTGTTTACCGGTAGTTGAGGTTGTGTCCTTTGTGGTGATATGCCTCAATATTGAAATATTTAAAGTGCAACTGTTCTCAGCATAAAAACCTGAAGATGGATGTCAAATCTTCATCTGAAACCTGAATCCAAACATTCAAATTTTCCCTACTTTAACTGTAAAGCCTGAAGAACAATAACTTCATACAATGAGTAAATCACAAAGGACTTGTGATGGCTGGGGATCCAGATATGAAAAGCTTTTGAGCAGCACACCTTTGGCAACCACTTATTACATTTTCAGACCACAGATTTGCTACCATGTATGGATACTGTATCCTCACCTGGTGCTCCTCAGAGCCCAGTCCTGGTCCCCCTGCATCTTTACATTCACTTAACTTGTCTGTCATTACCCACACATTCTCTGTTCATCAGAGAAGCATGCATCTTCAGTTTACTACATGATGTCAGATTTTGCCCATTTTTGCAGACACATTTACAATTATATATATTTTTCTGTCTCTTGCCCCCTGCAAGACCACACTGTCATCACTGACTACCGCCTACTAACAATTACAGTGTCATTCAGAGCAGCTTCAAAAGACTATCATACGTTGTTTCAGCTTTGAGAAATAAAAATCCCTGCTTGTGTTTTAACATGTGCATTGTTTGCAATTTCTGTGCAACTTAAGTTAGTAATGTGAATTCATCAGGTCAAAGTGCTTAACCACTACTATAAAAGCATGCAGATCATTTATTTAAGTGTAAGTAGCAATGCTAAAATATGCTACAAGTAAAGACTAAAAGTCCTGTAATGAAAGTTTCACCCATGTTAAAGTATGATTGTGTTAGCAGCAAATTGTAAAACTACTCATTCTGAAAACGAGTATAAGTTAACTTGCATGGTTTTTAATTTGCAGCTGCAGGTAGACATAAGTAGGCCTAGTCAACTTTTGTGCTGTTGGGCAGGCCAAGCAATAAATCATATTTTATGGGTAGATTTTAATATTTTTTACACTTGGAGAGAGCCTAATTTTTAACTCATTTTTTTTAAATCTGCTATCTGATTTTACTCTTTTTAAATCCCATTTTGTGTGTCGTCTTTCTGTTCTCGCCTTTTTATGCCTTATCTAAAGCAGTTTGAGTTGCCTTGTCTCTAAACAAAATTAGAGAAACTCACGTAAAGTACAGGCATTTAAATACTGTACTGTAATACGGTGTGCTGTTAAACGTACTATGCGCCTCAGTTTGTTTGCCTGGCAGTTTAGGGCCAATGCGGTTTCGCGTTCGATTAAGATGGGCCTTCCTGAGCCGCCGTAGCAATGATAAACACTGACAAGCAGCTGTTCCTTCAGTATTATGTTACAGAGCTCACGTGTAAGACTTTACTGCCTGTAGTGTAACCGACTGTTGCAGAAGAGACTAATTTATTTCACTAAATAACACAATGGAGCCTGTTATAGACATACGTCCTGGTAGGTTAAATGTTCGTGACGTTTGTTTTGTTGTTAAAAATGAATGTCGATGCATGTGAATGTGAAGCAGTTGTAAACGGTTAGCTAGCTTACGTTGCTTCGCCTTGCTTCACTTCGAATTGGTCATAACGCCTGTTCCGTTGTAGAAGAGGCTAGTCTGTATAACAAGTAACATAATGGAGACTGTTACACAAATAAATGTTGGTGAGTTAAATGTTCGTGACATTTGTTTAGTCGTTCAAAGTGAATGTCGGTGCATGCCAACGTGGAGCAGTTGTAAACGGTTGGCTAGCTAACGTTGCTTCGTCTTGCTTCCCCAAACTGTGTCTGTTCCATTTTCTCTCCAGGAGCGTCGAAATGGGACATCCGTCAGAAAGTTTGGGACTACATCGAAGAAAATAATCTGGCCAATTTCCCGAGGCCTGTTCACAACAGAATCCCAAATTTCAAGGCAGGTTAAAGCAATTTAACTGAAGGAGCAGTTCAGGACCAACACAGTGTTGCTATATAGTGTGACCCAAATAAATACACTGGCATCTGGCCTGAACTGTTGTCGCAAATATACAGTGTATATACAGACATTGTTGCCCTGTTCAGTTATCTGCTTTTTCATTCATTCAAGTTTTATTTATACATGGTGGTCTACTCACTGTGACTTGTTGACTATCTTTTAGAGGGGGGCTACATATACTAAGGATTTTTTTTACAGAGTTTTATAAATTCAAGCAAATGACAGTGATGGCAACCTACACACTCGTTCAAGTCACTGTTGTGTTCCGGTTGTTGGGGAAAGTAAATAAACATGTTCAGTGATTGTAGATAACATTTGTTTAAGGAAGTAAATGCATATATAGGTAAACGCCATTGCTACAACAATGACACTAGGGTATCAGGTTTGAACAGCAGCTCTTGACTGATGTTCTTGAATTTTGAATGATTAATGGCTGTCCTGTTTGTGCATCTATGCGTCTCCTTTATCGTATACTTATTGGCCAGGGTGCAATTCAAGCATGCGACAGGCTTGCAGACCTGCAGGAGTTCAAGTCCAGCCAGACAGTCAAAGTAAACCCAGACAGACCCCAACAGCAGGCACGCTTTGTCACTCTGGAAGTAAGTTGCTATCATCAAACTATAATCAGCTCTTATGCCCTCCTCTCCTCTCAACCAGGGTGCTTTCACAGCCTGTGCCAGGGTGTCAGAGCTGCAGGTCTTCACCCAGACAACTGAGGTGAAGGTGGATCCTGATAAACCTCTGCAGGGTGCCCGGCTGGCAGTGCTACAGGTAGCACTGCACTGTAGGGGGAAAAAAACAACAAGAACAAGAGTACCTCAGGCTGTATTACAGAAATGTATTTAGTCTGTTTTGTAACCATGTCAATTTGACCTACATGTGGAGGTTTACATTACAAATTCAGAAGAATTATTGAAGAACAATGATTACAAATCCTCTATTAGACTCAAGAACTTGCTAAATAAGATTGTAAGTTTCTGTATTACATCCTCATTTCAGGCACATTAAATGCTTTGTATCTAATTAGTGTAAATGTCTGGTGGCTAATTTTTGGGATAATCTTCGCAGGCACGGAAAACTTTATTGGTCCCGACTCCTCGTCTTCGCACCGGCCTTTTCAATAATATTACTCCTCCTCAGGGGGCCAGCAAAGAACAGCTACGCATATGCTCATCTTCTCAGGTTTGAACTTGCTGATTTTCATTAAGATTTTCACACAGAATTTCATTAGGATTCGTAAACCCCCAACATTTAACCTATTCCTATGTTTTCTTCCCTTCCTGTCCTCTGAACCTCATCCTTCAGGGTGTGAAAGACTTCAGTGTGCCTGTTGGCCTGGATGCAAAGGTGAAGGTAGATCTGGTGGTGGTTGGCTCTGTGGCAGTCTCAGAGAAAGGTAACTGTTAGTTGACATTTCCACCAACAGTTCACCACTTCATGCCAATTCAGTTGGATATGTGTAAAGATATTGCAAATTAGCAATTTTATGGTGTTTTATAATTATGGTGGATTAACAGAGCCCAAGACCAGTTTCATCATATGGACAGTAAAGTATATCAAATCTAACGAAAACCAGATTAAAACACACTCCTCCTTGTTGATTTAGAGAAATTACAATTTATTTATTTCAGTTTAAATACTAACGACTGGTAAGACTATGAACAGCAAAATCATCAGTATGTTATTCCATCCTATGCTTATGTATTGTGGAGTGTAATGAACACACAGTGTCTAGGGTCTGCAGAATTTGATTCTGTGACCAAAATCTCAGTCTGTTTAGTCAGTAGATACTGACTCTGCTAAACCAGTACTTAAGAGACTGAAAGGGCACGTCATGTGACAGAGGTCTTGAGTCATATTAAATATTGTGTTGTGATCATTGCATGTGTTTCTAGCCCACTGAGGCACCAGGACGCCCTGTCAGGGAGATTAGAAGAAGAACAAAAATGAGAATGGGGGCAGATGTGCATAATCACATCCATTTCGCTCGTTGTGGATTCTGCTGTGTACTGCCCTCCATGTAAATTGTCCCATCACTCACAATGCATTTTGATCCTCATTTTCAAAATGCCAGCGGTAACTGATGCTGTGCTGCGGCAAAACTGACATGTTTACCATAATGCATACTTTTCCAAATGGCTCTAAGTGTATGATGCCACATGGTTCTCATAAAGTGTTTGCTGTACAGGGTCCATACATGTTCCTATCTGTCTACATTTCATTAAGTTATTTTTATGAATTAAAAACATTTCTGCAGCCGCCCTCATCATGTATGTCAGTGTGTTATAATTCAGTGCAGTTTTTAGATTAAAATCAGCAGTATTTAGGAAAAAAAAAAATGAATGTGATGCAGATGCTGGTTATTTGTGATTCATTCACAGTGGATCTGTTATATTGCAAGAAAATGCAGCACCAAACACTAAGTGTGGACTGTTACCCTGCCTTTAAAAAAAAGTTCTTATGGCTCCTGTCTTCTCCTGCAGGCTTTCGGATTGGAAAAGGAGAGGGCTTCGCTGACATGGAGTATGGCATGATGGCCTCAATGGGAGCTGTGAATGAGTCTACTGTGGTGGTTACTATTGTCCATGATTGCCAGGTTCGTTTGCTTATTCATCACAGTTCTGAACATATTGAACTTGATTGTTTTCTTTTTCTTGCCCAGTAGAGGTGAAATTATTTACTTATTGCTATCTGCACTTTGACTCACTTTATCAAATAAAAACACCTTGGCAGTAAAAATGTCACGTATCACGTGTTGCTTGCTATATCCACAGTGGTGAGATAAAATTTTACTTTCATCTATTATGTATATTTTTTCAGTTCAGCTGTTTGCCATGTAGTGTGTAAAATGTCAAAAATAATGGCAAGTGCCTGACACAAATTCCAAAGGTCATCAACTTACACCAATGTGAGTACACTCATATTTTAGAAGTTGTAACTAGCTAAAGTAATAGTTTTAACTTGAAAATATGATTCAAACAAATCATAATACTGTAATTCGGGTATTTGTGCTTTCAGGTGGTGGACATTCCAGAGGACTTAGTACAAAGTCATGACCTGACTGTGGACTACATCCTCACACCCACGAGGATTATTAAAACAGATTGCCAGATCCCCAAGCCACAGGGAATCATCTGGTCTAAGGTAAATTAAAATAACTTTTTTTTTTTTGATGTGTCTAGTGCTACTGCAAGTCCACAATACAGACGTACAGTACGTCAGGTTTATTTGATTTTAAGGTTAGTTTAAAAATATTGCATCAAGAAAAGAAAAGAATTGGAAACATCACTACAACCATTTCAATAATGGCTAAAAGCAACCCACCAGTGATCCAGTCCTTATGTTATGTTTTCATCTTAAAATGGATCAGTCTTATGAAATGTGGAAATTTAATGAGAAACAGTATGGAGGCAGGGGGTTCTGCTTCAGACTAAGGAAATTAGCATTTGGCATGCATAATATGATGGTTCATCTTGTTTAACCAGATAAAAAGTGATGTAAAAATAAGATAATCTTTACAGAATCAGACAGTATGCATAAAAATCATCGTAACGACCTCAGTTTTGTGTTGAACATTAAAACAAAAGTTATCCCAACTAAATAAAATGTGTTACAAACAACAGATCATTTTGTTTATAATGTGTTATTGGACAGCTGTAACATTTTTGCTGTAGCATGCTTCTTGCACACCTAATCGGACTACAACCCTTTAATAACTGGAACAGATACAAGCTTATTGTACAGAGATGCTCTGTTCTGAATATATTGAAAATATTTAGCCTCTCTGCTTAGCGACACTGCCCTCTAATGGACGTTTAATGACACCACATCTCATCAGAGGACTCCTATTCAGTCTGCTTCTGTAGGCATTTCATTTCTCTGTGCTATGATAATTGTCACAGTATTACTCTTTTTGTCTTATTTTCTGTTCACTCATTTATTCAATAATAATAATAATAAAATAAGTTAGCATTTTAGTTATTTACAATACAGTGCATATATACTCCTAAGACACATAACAACCAGCTAAAAACACATAAATCTGAAAAACACTAATTAAAACAGCCAAAAAAACAATAATTAGGTAACTGTGTGCGTATCATTTTCACTGGGAGAAAAGAGAGATGTTGTGTGTTTTTCCACTAGATAATTTGTCTTTAATTAGGCATGATGGGGACATTCTTCTTATCATGTGAAGAGTTTGTGTGTAACCTCTGGGTTCCTTAAGACACGCTTGTAAGTAAACAGGACCCAGTGACCTCACCGACAGGAAGGCCATGTCTGATCATCAAAGGCTCCTCTGCCCAGCCAGCTTGGCTCTGCAGGGGCAGGGGAACGATGGGTCAAGCAGGCCAGTGTAAAAACAATAGCCCCGTATATCCTTTACAGGACTGGTTAGCATCAAAGGCTGCCAAGACACTTAAACGGCCAACAAATCAAGAGAGCAGTCTTTATTTTTAACTGCTTGGGAAGTGAAATGTCCTGCTGCTATAAAGATAGTTATTATTATGGCATGGGCTGTGAGCAGGATGGATTAATACCAATTCATTTGTCAACTTTCGCTTTATTATTAATTTAACTCATCCGTAGGTATGGTCCATGGGCTCAGAGCAGGGCTTGCTGTGTGTGACTAACACCCCTCCCCTTTCAGCCTTACTGAGCCTGTCCGGTTATGTGTCTTCAGCTGGACGCAGAAAAGCTGGAGAAGATCCCCATCCTGAAGACGCTGCGTGCTCTGGAGGAACAGGCTGGAAAGGATGTAACACTTGGGGAGGTGCCTGCTGCAGCAGAGCCCGGTCTGCAGACCGGTCAACCCAGAAGGCAAACCAGACGGAGGCCAAGGCAGAACACACAACAGGATGCTGAGGGAGAATCCAGACAGGAGAAAAGAGCGGAGTCAGAAAAGAAAGCCACACAGCGTCCAGCTAGAGTGAGGAAAGAAAGCAGAGGAGATGGCAGGGGAGGTAAAGAGGGAGAAATCAACGAGAGAGGAAAGGAAAGAGGTGGAGGGAACATGAAGAAGGGCCCAGAGGAGGTTGGAAGTGAAGTCATGTCTCAACGTAAGCTCCCTCTGAGTGTGACCACAGTTTACCTGGGGGGGATCCCTGCTGGGCTGCGTGTTAGCGAGCTGAAAACTGCTCTCAGAGAGAGGGAGGTCGCCCCACTGAGGCTCACCTGGCAGGGAGCTCAACACAGGGCCTTCCTGGACTACAGTCACCCTGAGGCTGCAGAGCAGGCCCTGGAGGCTCTGCAGGGTCTCAGTCTGAATGGCCACAGTCTGCAGGCTGAGCTGGCCAAGAGCCAGCGGGGAGGCAAGAGGTCCGGGCAGTCCAATAGGAGACCAAGACCGTCAACAGCTCCCAAATCTAAAACGGCACCACCAGATACTGAGAGTGACACCAATGAAATGACTGAGCAGTAATAGCAATAGGCAGCCCAATAAGTATTAAGTATGGAGCAACGTTAAATGCCTTAAGGAGAGTTTAGTTGTTTTGTTTTAAATATTTCTGGATTTATTACAAGTTGACCTCGGTTATATGAACCTTAGACATCTGAAGTGACTGCTAAGGCCAATGAGCGTAACAAAATATGAACAAAATATGCAATTGCTGAATCCCAGCATCATAAAGCATTTCACTCAAAAGTATTTTGTACATGTAATTTCACAATATTAACAACACATAACGTATGTGCCTTGTTTATTCACACACAGCTCCTGGTCTGTGTGTCCCCAGAGCCTTCATTCCTTGAAGGTGCTTTTTTGAGTAATTCTTAGAGATAGACGGTTACAGTTATTTCCCTTTTAAACCATAGACTGTAGTACATTTTATTTCCACAACTAACTTGAATTACCTCCTCCAAGAAGGTCGTGTTTTCAGACCTATTTGTCTGCTTGTTGGTTATCTCTACAAACATTTAACTAAGGCCGTGGGCCAAAGAAGAACTGGGTAGTTTTTGTTGCAGATAGCGCCACCATGTGGCCATTATTCACGTCATACTGTCCTGATTATTCCTGACCCATTAAGCCTAGTAGTAAAATGAAGAATTCCTTGGTCTAACGTTTTAAACATCCATGTAGGCCACACCAATGTTTGACCACACAGTTTCCGCCATTTTGAATATTGTTGCATAACACATTTTTCAATTCTCCTCCTACAAATCGCATCCAATCTTCACAAAATCTAACATTTGAATGACCTTAAAAACATTATTTTATTCATATTCCATTGCTGAATTGTGAAATAGATGTGGCCCATTTGACATAAATTGCCATAAATCTTGAGCATATTGTGCAGTTTCAGCCAAATTTCGGAGCCATGTGAACACATTGGCAAATTGTTATGCCATTTTGATTATAGACTACAGCAATAAGATGCATTTAAATAGCCATAATTTAGTCGTGATGATTCTGACTCAGTTGAAAATTTGTACAATTTGTCCTTGCACATAACCCTGGATTTAGGTATTCTCTAAAAATCAACGTGATTGTCTATCAGTGTATTTTGACAAAGACCTATTTTATTTATTAAAATAACAAATTTAGAAGTTTGTGCAGCCTCGTTGGAACCATGCTTTTTATTTGTACTTGCTAAGGTTTTTTTCAGAATATTTTGGAAATAGACATTGTACATTTAAACAGTGATATTTGTACCTTTTACTGATAAAAATGACATATTCATGGCATTCTGTCTGGTTAGGTCAGTTTGAGTGTTTGAAGCCATTCTCACCATTTAACAGATAAGATATGTGACCATGAGCTGTTCTAGTGTTAATGCATCTGTTTGTAGCACATTATAACATTCTCTACTAAAGTGTTGACTGTACTGGTTCTGGCTTACTAGTGTCTAATTTTTGTTTTTTTTTGTTGTTTTTTTTAAACAACACTGTGCAGTGTCTCACTTTGATTTTGAAAAATATGTGAGGGATGATGCATCTTCACAATGTTTTGCAACATTTAAGACATTATTATTGTGCTTTTTAGAGATCAAACTGCAAACTTTGAAAAACCCCAAATCCTGAAGAGGCAGAAATTAAAGGGCAAAAGTTAAACTTAAGCATGATATCTCAGACCACTGATCTGACTTTGACAAAACTCGCAGGGCTGATGGATCTTTCACAAATACAAATAATTAAAAGGTCAACCTTTAAACTTTAAATAGTTTTAGTTGTTACATTAGCGATTTTGAGCAAACTTTGGACGGGTAACGCATCATTTAGAGTGACCATTCATTGTTGCCTTGTTCTGAAAGTGGCTCTGTCTGCAGTACTGGTCGGTTTTCAAACAGAACAAGAGATTAACTCAAACTGAAATACTAAGATTATCATACACATGCACTCATCCAGATTTAAGCACCCAATAACCTGCATCTTGTGCCCTGCAATGTTTTAATTGTATCTGTCTGTGTGTATCTTCTGCACAGATCATTACCTGGTAACTGATCACTCTGGTGTCAGTCTGCAGTGCCTGACAAGTGTCCTGTTGTCACTGAAGTCTTGATTGTATTGAGACACAAGCACACAGCATGTCTGTCTGCACAGAGCAGGCCTCAGGCTTTTTATGGCGCTGTCATCCCATGCCTGGTGAGGGAACAGCTGTGGAGCCCCATCTTGCTCCCTCAGCCCCGCCTGAGCACTGAACCTCGCCAAATGTCATCAGTTTGTTAATGCGCTGTTCCACTGCTGTTGAGCCTGCTACCCCTTTGCTCCATCGCATGCTCATTTTACTGGGGTTCAGTCAGTGGTCATGTTGTGAGATTTCAAAGCTTATACTAGTATTAAAACCCAGCATGTTGCGGCTTCAAGTACAGATGAATGTACTTGCCTCAACAGCATTACTTACAGAATAAAATGAGAAGATATCTTAAATTACAATTCAGTTTCCTTTATCCGATCTGACTGTGGATGCTCACAAAATAGATTTCTGTCCACCATGTTTTTACATAAGAAGAACCTGTTATTTTCAACTCCACAGACTTCTGAAACTGAAACTAAAAGAATTTAATATCCTTAAAAGATGTTTTCACTTTCTTATTTGTGCCCATTCAAATTAATATTACAGCAGTTACCTTTAATATACAGCCAGCTGGTAAAACTAACAATTGAAATTTACAACTGCTATAATAAACAAATAGTAAGGAATCCAATGACGATTATTTAGGACCATTCGCACGTGTGTCTTTTTGTAATACTTTGTAATATAGCTAGTGGCCATGTAGTATTTCCATGGAGTAATAAGACATTCACTTATTCATTATTTGTGTGCATGTTTCATGGCATCTTATTCCTGTGCCTCTGCTATACATTTTGAGGTGGATATTTCTATAGTATTTAAGAAGTAAAGAGTGTTTTTAAGAGGAGAAACAAAGCTTGCGCCTGCACAGCATGCCTTTTATGTCTTATGTAAACCCCATTGAACCGTTGTTTTCTCTTTATAAGTTGGTAGTTTGGGATTTTTATTTTCTTAAAGCCCGTTCTTTTTGTAGATTGTCCAGAAGTTAAAGCATCTTGGACACCTCTGAGATATTCAGCAGACACATCATTTTGAGGAAGACAGCTGTAAATGTGCCAGAGCACAGGTCGTGCTGCAGATTTTCACCCCTGCAACCAAACGCGGGTGAGATCTGCCTCTGATTTGTTACGCCTTAATTGCTGCGTACACTCTCGTTACATAGAGCGTAATGCGATTGAGTTTTAAAAAGCATGTATTTTAAATCTATAAATAATTAATCATTGTTTTGTGGAAAATCTGATTTGTTCATTTAATGTCAGTTTACCATAACAGACATGACCTGCTCCCGCCAGGTGGAACTTTGGCCTCAATCATGAAATGCATTATAACAAGACGCCACTGTGATACAACATTTTAGTGTGGACCTTTTGTTCGTATTGTGCTTTACATTTCTGGCTTCAGTACCACTAAAGATTTAGTAGGTGAAACTCAGGTGAACTCAATTTATACTCTCCTTTTTAGTTAAATTAATTAATGAATTGCAAGTCTATACATTTCTGTAAGAATCGTGATGAATTGGCATGAATATTGTGATGTTTCAGGAAAAAGTTACCTCACTGACAATTTTGTAAATTCTGACGAAATCATGTAAAAATGATCCCCGACTTCAGACGTACAGAGATTTTACAGTTTTGATGGGATATTCGTTTGCAGTGTCCCGAAACATTTTCCATGAATTATGGGTGTGTCATGAAATCGAAATATGTCTTGTTTTTTTGTGGATTTCGGCTTAAATAGCCCAACAGATATATTTTATTTCTTACAAATGATTTGTTGTAATATAGCCTAAAGATTAGCCCTCATTGATGGACCCTTGCTAATTTTCCTAACAATATATAAGTATACAGTGCTGAAAGTAATGGTCTACATATATCTAACACAAACGACATAACAGTGCTTACAATATATCCTCAAATTTCATTTAAAAACAAATAACAAGCGTCCTGACAAATATTGCCAATAAAGCATATACCTCCTTGGCCAATTCGCCTGAAATTAAAATATGTAGGCCTACAGAATAAATAAAAAGTTGCGCTTATAGGCTATTCAAAAAGTGCCTTCATCATTTGTACACAGTATACATGGACATATATGTGTGATGTCCATAATTGTTCATTTCAAAATTCAACGCTGGTATGAAAGTCCAAAAAAGAGAAGAGTCTCAGTCTAATTTGTCATGAAAAAGAAAAGTAAAAACTTCAGATGGAGAAAGGGGACGTGTGCATTTTTACATTGGCCTACTTTAACAAGAAGAATAAACGTGAACAAAAGTGTGAAGTGGTAGTCATCCGCTCTGCAGGACTAAGTACCAAACAGCAGCAGGGTTTCATACAGCCAGTCTTTACCCCGCTGGTCGATGTTGATGGCATGAAAAAGGTTTTATTATTATATATTATTATTATGTGGTTGCTTTGTGATCGGCCTGTCTCCGTGTCTTTGTCGCTGTGTAAAACAGTACAGAAAAGTAGTCCGGTCTACTTGATAGCAGTGAGCACTCTCCAGGGCCGTGGCAGGCCTGTCTGTCTCTCAGTGGTTATTTACTCGTTTGCTCGCATTTCTCTGCACTCTGCTGCATGGCTCAAGTCTGTGACACCGTCCTCAGGTCTGCACATCGTCCGCGGAGGCATCACATGACGCAGGGCTTGATGTCCTGGTAGGCGACCTGTTGGTGGTGGTAGTAGGAGCCGCTGCTCGGTGAGTGCATCGACGAGGCTGTCATGGCGTTGAACGAGAAGACGAACTCCTTTCGGTCGCACATGCTTGGAGACTGGGAATGGTACCGAGGAATACCTGCGAAAAGGTATTTTAAAATATGGATTAAACACAATGAAGACCTGTAATGTCACAAGTAGGTTTAATGACACTTTGACAATTTCTGAGAATGTTGTTTGTTGTGAAGCGCGGAAAGAAACTTAAAATAGAAGAATGATTAGTCTGTAACATTTATGTAAATAGGCCTACTTTGTTTAACTGTTAATTAGTTGTCCATGATAGACATTTCCTCTTAGAACAGCCATAGCTTTGACTTTGATTATATGGATCTGTTAGTAGGCTAATAAAATAGTATTGACATATAGACATAATAATAATAATTATTATTATTTTAACAGATTAATATTAGTTGAGGTAACTTGAAACAACTATGTTGAATTAAACGTCTATCCTGATACTCGTGTTTTTCCACACCTGTTCTACCAACTTTTTTGTGAGAACAGGCTATATATCGAGCCTTTTCTCGGAATTTAATAATTATATTTTAAGATAAAGTCTGTATTTAATTTGTGGGCCGGATGTAGAGCTTCACTCTACATGTGCAGGCTATATTCCTCATAGACCCGAAGTCCATTTAGCAAGCACAATTAAGATTGTCAAAAGGGGAGGCGGGCTTGCGGGGCTAATTGACGGTGGCCCTCTTGCACGCCAGTCCCGGAGGACTCAGGGCCTCGGAGCAAGGCAGGCTGGACCTAGCCGCGCTTGTTTTTCTTGCCCGGAGATTGGCACGGCAATAAACTGTCCCGGCAGACTCTCCCTGGCCTCTCGTGCCTCTTTAAAAAAAAAAAAAAAAAGGTATCACTTCCAGAAACTGGAACCGTGCGTGTTTGAAACCCCTGGTATCTGGGTTTTATTTTGGAGTTCTGTACTCTATTTAATTGGGAGCAGGACTCTGACGAAGCTTAATTTTCGTGGGAGAAAATACGTGTTTTCTTTTAGTTGTGTCATTTTGCTTAATGGTCTTGATTTGAATTCTTCTTCTGTTTTGTACACTAGATTTAAGCCTGTGTTTAGTGGCAGCGAAATAAATACACTGATATTGAGAGATGATGTAATGTGAGGCTGCTCAATATTTCCATTAGGCCTATGTTTGGCATAAAACCATTACAATCTCTGAACCACTAGGCTTGACCCGACGCAGAAAATATTATTTAGACTCTCTAGTAATGAAATTGTTTGGTGTTTGTAAATATTCCTGCATCATTTTTCTTCGTATGATTTAATTTTTTCGACAGGATTTCCGCTGCATTTTACTCAACATGTTACAGTTTTTTGAAGTATATAAATTAGAGGTGAAATGTACAATTGAGCTTACCTTGTAAATCTGTAGTACTGTGCCCGTTCTGGTGCAGGTAGGATTGGTCTAGTGAATGTGTGGGCAAGCTTGGCTGCAGCGGGTTGGCCCCTGGATTACAAGGAGACAGAGGCTGCTGCTTTATGTAGGAGGCCCCGTTATTCAGCGAGGCCGAGGGGGCCGGAGCCCACGCCGAGGCTGAGCTCGAGTAGACGGGGTGAGGCTCCATGACCCCTCCGCTGGTGAGCAGAGGGGAGCCGGAATTGTCGTGGTGGGCGTAATCACTCCCAGTGGATCCTGTACAACTTCCCATGTAGGAATGTCCACTGTTGGCTGACAAGTGTGACATGGTGTGCCCGGTCAGACCCATACCCTCCATGTTACCTGCCAAGTGTCCATTCATCATCCCAATCCCACTGTCCAGAGACAAGCTGTTGGGCGGACAGGATAGCCCCCCGCCGCTCCCCTGGAAGTTGTAGGACTCGGGGATGTGGTTGAATCCCAGGCCGTTCATCATGCTGTACATGGGCTTCAGCGCCTGGCACTTGCGCCTAAAACCCCTGGGTCTCCTTCTGAAGGAGCCTTCCTCGAACATAAACTCACTAGCCGGGTCGATAGTCCAGTAGTGGCCCTTCCCTGGCCGACCGAGGCCCTTGGGCAGCTTAATGAAGCACTCGTTCAGGGACAAGTTGTGACGCACGGAGTTCTTCCATCCCTGGTATGAGCCTCTGAAAAACGGGAAGCGGCTCTGCAGGAATTGGTATATTTCACTCAGCGTCAGGCGCTTGGTTGGAGAGCTCTGGATAGCCATGACTATTAAAGCTATGTATGAATATGGGGGTTTCTCTGGTCTGCGGATCCCTGCGTTTGTCTTTTTGGTTTTCGTAGTGGAAGAGGCGGTTTCCATCACCGCCGTCTGTCCGTGCGGCTTCTCCGGAGCAGACATCGGGCTGCTCTGGGCAGGAGTCTGCGCTGGGGGCTGCTGGACCTCTGCCGTCATTAGTTAAATTTAGTCTTCGAGATAGCAAACGAAAATGGTTGGTTTCCACCTATAAACACGACAAAGTTCAGATAGCCTACTAATTCGCTGACATAAAGAGCCAAAAAAAAACAAAAAACAAAAAAAAACGAACCGTAGACAAACTGTAGGCAAACTTAACGCACAAGCCAAAGGCGAGACTGTCTTCTTAACTCTGACTTCTTCCTTTTGATTCAGTCCTGCAGCAGTCTGAAGCCGTACCACCTTGTACGCAGCGTCCGAAATGGGATAAGGAGCAGAACAGGAGCTGCTTTCCACTTCAGTTGGTGTGTTGTCGTGCGTCCGAGGAGCTCACTTTTTACTTATCTGTTGCCATCAGCGCATTGGAAGCTGGATGTCTTGGCCATCCTAATGTTGGGACCCGCCCAGTTCCCTCCTACTCCAGTGGTGGGCTGCAAGCATGCACATCTGTGTGCGTTCACTTTTAAGGGAAATGTTTTTTCTCTTCCTTACATTGAAATAGGGAATATATCTCCCATATACCCCGTAATAATATACTATACTATATTCTACATAGTAGACATTCACATGGCTTATAATATATTACATGATCACACACCGATAATACTGGCTAGGGCCTGTAGATAGCCTACACATTTTGATTGCCTTGTTTTCTAATATGACCTTGTTTTATTTTAATTCTTTTTTTCAACACTGGGCATTGTGATATAAACTGCGTAGATTCATAAACCTGCAGTGCAAATAGTATCTCTCCATTTCAGGCCACATGGTTGATGCACCAGCACGGCAAATAGGTCATGTCTCAATTCTTAATAAACTTGTGAAATATTTTATAAAACGTTTTTATCGTATGAAAAGCATTTACCAGCAAACATGCCCCTCATATTCAAAACCACCCTCCTGATTTCTGTAAAAGATAGACAGGAACATGGGCAGGATGTTTATACAGCAAAATGTAAACATTTTCCCTGGCCTTCTTTAAATAAAAAATCAAGCAAAAGCCCCGTTAGATCAGCTAATACTCAATCTGATGCGATTTGCCCGCCTGTTCGCAGCGTCTTGGACGTTTTTACACATGAATATTGTTTGTGTAATGCAGTCATAATATTTACGCAGAGACGCAGGAGGAGCGAGGTGGAACCTCTGCCGAACTGTGAGCACAGAAACTCGGACGGGGACTTGAGATCGACTCCTGCAGGCAGTTTACCATCGAATGATCCAGGAATGAAGGTAAAGTGGATTCAACACTTTTCAGTCAGAATATCACCAGCAGAACTGTGGCCGCTTTAAGTTAGTGCCACAACGGAAAACCTGGGATGTTTAGTTTGTTTTATGTGACATAATATATTATAAGATAATGCGAAAAACGAAGCCTTAATTATACCTTATAAGCTGTACAGAATGTTTTGACTTTAACTGAGTTGTAATTCACTCAGAAAAAGATGCGCACCAGTTTGTTTACCTGTTTGTGTTTCCAAAGTCGAAAAGCTTAATTTCAGTTGGTTTTACTGCCTTTTATACAGCTGTGAGCGAGAGCTACTGAAAGACGATCAGTCCATAACCTAAAACTGTTGACAGTAGGTTGCTTATTGTTCCCTGGAGATCTCGATAGCTGCAGCCTGCAACCTTTTGCCTCTCCGTGGGTTCAGTTAGTTGAGCGTGCTGTGCCTCTGATCTCTGCCGGCATTACTGTTTCTAGTGGATGCTTATGATGACTGTTGGTTTTGACACAAAAACTGTATATTACCGGAGACAAAAGTGGATGAACATTTTTGCACTGTGCGTAAAACCAGACAATGTTTGGGAGACTGTGTTGCCTGTGCGTAAAGGTCACCAGTAGCTCTTATAATATTTTTTCTGTGAAAGAATATGGCGGCAGGTTTATTTGTTCAAGTTAAGGAAACATATTTAAATTAAGTTCCGATGTATGAGTGAAATATTAAATAGTTTATTGATGTTTACAGGAACTGTCCAGTCCCAAAACACGAGCCATTGCCTTTTTTTTGTTGCTTCGGGCCGCATCGAAAGCGAGAAAACAATCCATTGTAAAATGTTCATTGTCAACCCAAAGGTGACAGACGTGCCACTGTTAGTTTTTGCTCTTGCAGAGGAGATTTAAACCCATGGATAAATGAATGTAAGTATTGTTTTAACCGGTGCCTGCTCGGCCATTCGCCTGGAGTGAGGGCCAAACATTTATCAGCGTAGCGGACCACCCAGCGCGCACCAGGGGCAGGCGCGCTCCCGTCCTCTCTCTGCCCACTGCATTTAATTACCGGTGATGACTTCATTCCATTAGGCGCTTTTTCTCCTCACACGCTCATTCGCCTCATGTCATGTTATTCTTTCTTTGATATATATATATATATAGGCCTATATATATTTTGAAACTTGCCTGTCCATCTAAAGTCAGTGTCCGTGGTTCAATGTTTATGCAAACCATCAGTGTTGGACGGTGATGCGCTACTCCCCATTGCGTTCTTCTTTCACCAGTACACAGCTCCAAAATCAATTATTTGTTATCACCTATAAGATACTATTGACGTTTAATGTTCAGCAGTGAAAATACAGCGATGAGTCGGAAATAACAAGTATCCTCATAATATCATAATGCACTTGCATCATCAAACATCTTTGTTTTTAGCCCAGAATTTTAGAGTATTTTACTCGTTCAAAGGACATATTTGCTGTAACAGCGTCGGTGGCAGATTATGTTCGTCATTATACTGAGGCTTGAGTCCCGAGGTCAGAGCTTCCCTGTTGCTCCATCGCAGACGAAGTCATGCAATTTTCCATGACGTCCCATCATGAAATATTTGACAGCGCTGCATCCTCAGGAATGCTCGGCCACTTAGGTGGAGGTAGGCCTACACCGCAGAGTGCACAGTCCTGACAGGCTTTCCGTTATCACCGTCTCACCGTTATTTAGTGCACTGAAAGCAACGTTGGACCCCTCAAAATTGCGTTGTTGCAACCTTCTGCAGAAACGTACAGATGCATGGTTTCTTATTGGTTACATTCTTCCTCCAGTCAACGTAAACTCTTGTACAATGTCACACTACACCAACAGGCAAAACATATATATATGTAGGCCTTTTTCTCATACAACCTGAACCTTTGACATTATTGTCAAACAGAATATTTTGACATTCAGGCTACAGCGCGTTCAGTTTTGTCTTGTGACGCTTTTTTGATGATTAGTTTCATCATTGCACATTTAAAATCTTGATATTGAAGGTTGTGTTATCCCACACACTACAAGGCTACACTGTGCTACATCATCTGAGCAAGTCACGACATGGTTAACTTCAAAATTATTGCTTTTTCATACTAATTAGGCACATATATCCGGCGGATTATAGATCCAACAGCTGCAGCGGTCAGCAGTATAATTTGGCCTCACAGGAACAGATGAAACTGTTGGTAGGTCCCATCCAAAGTCACTCAGAAAATGTTTTTCGCGTTAAATTTTGAGATTAATTTTTCTTTACTAACGACCATCTTTGAGAAATATACCAGTTTCTCTCCTCGATGGTGAAAGAGGGCCGCAGAGGGTCACCGAGAGGCCGCAGGGACTTTGTTTAGAGCACAGTGCTACAGAGTGATCGATCAGCTGGCAGTAAGTTCATCCGCCTTGAACTTGAATCAGGTTTTGAAGCAATACTTACATATGTGAATCACATAATGGCAGTCAGTTGTAGTAGAGCAAACCACCTTCCTAAATTAAACGTTTATCTTCCTTAAACCGCACGTGTTTGATGTCATTTGTTAAAACGTTTGTCTTGAACTGATCAAATCTGGAGAGAAAAAGTAAAATGTTTTTTTTTTCTTCATTAATATTATTTTTAAAAATGAATAGATAAATACATTTAAAAATCCCGTAAAGGTTGAAAAGCTGAAATTCATAGATTTTACAAATTACAAATGGTCTACAGTCAGAGGGCCTGCAAATAGTTTGGAGTTTGATAGCAGAATTGATTTTTTTTAAAGTAATAACATACATATTTATCTGATTTTATTAAAAAATGTTCTGTTATCAGTAGTGCAAATAATGTAACCCACACATACAAGCTTGTTTTGCGCGGAAATACTCAAGATTAAAAAAAGAGTGCTTTTTAGAAAATAAACCTGTTTTATCTCGTCATTATATTTACAGGGACTCTGAAATAAACATAATTTATATTTTTTAACTCTTGTATTGATTTACATTACATAAATTAAAATTTCTGTGATATATATACATGTATATTTGATTACACATTTTAAGTGTACACTAGACTTTCTACTGTCTTTACTGACTTTTCTTTGTCAAACAAATGATGTTAAGATGCACGCTAATTGGTTTTCTGGCTCTTTGTCTCTACAGTGTCGCCTGTAGTTCACTCAGCATTGTCGCTTTAATTGAAAACAGTGTAATGTCGAGGTGGGTACCCCCTCATCACTTTCCCTGCGCTGTAGGTGGCCGTGTATATTTTCGTTTAAGTGGTGTTTATGTGAACGAGAAAGAACGGGATTGCTAGCAGACCGCTGATTGCGCGCACTGGGTCTCTACATGGATTTGAAGTGTATTTGATGGGCACCACCCTCTCCAGTAATCAGCTGCAGCAGAAGTGCGCCCGATGACTTTTTAATTTATCTGCTCCGCGCCCTGTTGTGTGTGAAGGCGCAAAGGAAAGTAGTCCCCTGGCACAGCATCTCGATTCCCTGGTGGATTAAGAGTTTTAAAAGCGGTTAAACGAAATCTCAGTTCACGTGCCCGTGTGTCCTGTTGCGGTGTTACAGCCTGATGGGAATCTTAAGGCGTTTATTAATCCGATCTCAGACACATTTAGTTCAGAGCTGTTATCTTTCGTCGCATTTCAGTTGTTTAAAAAATCTCACACGTGATTTAAGCAGAGGAGATGCGTCTTTGTCATTTAAGATATAGACAAATTGATTCAATCAAGTTTGATAACGGACTTTATAATATAGAGCGACTGATAACAACGTGCCATAATGATGGAGTTAGATAAGAATCGGGGTTTTCATTGTTATTTTGTCCTAAAAATACTTGGACCAGGGGCTTACACACCTTTAGATTTACCACACGTAGGCTATCTAATGACTATACATTGATTCTTTAATAATCATTTTATACATTTCAGAAAACTGACTTTA
The DNA here is from genome assembly GCA_002120245.1 of Maccullochella peelii. Classification (NCBI taxonomy): domain Eukaryota; kingdom Metazoa; phylum Chordata; class Actinopteri; order Centrarchiformes; family Percichthyidae; genus Maccullochella; species Maccullochella peelii. Next base: position 21,723 of record LKNJ01001602.1, read on the forward strand.
ACCCCGGCTATTTTGAAACTGTATAATTGTTGGTGTAGTAACTAATTAATTGGCTGGAGTTGTCATTGGTTGGTAGGATGCACGTGTCACATGTTCCACGCAGACGTACGCCCACCTGTCTGCCTCCGCTGCACACCTGCAGCAACGCCTACCAACTGCACACTCGACGCTGTAACTGATAATAGAGAATCGTCGTTGATGTCTGGATATTGCAGACCTTTAATAAAAGTGAATTTATGTTTGCGCATTAAACTTAAATATCAGTGATTTTAATTGAATATTGAATTAGATGTATAGTGTGAAATTCGTCATTTGAACCAATTTCAAACCTCATTAGGATTTTCAACAGCAGAGATAATAAAATGATCCGAGTGCTCTGCTTTAGGTCATTCGTGTATCCTGGATCATTGAGCATTCAACACAAAGTATTTATTTGTTTTTTTGTTAAAAACAGCCAACGCTTTGCAGATAGGGAGCTCATCATGCCAAAATACATGAGTCATTGGTATAAACGTTATTGTGAGAACAGCACGGCCTCCTCAGCTAAACTTCACATGCCTTCCCGCAACTGTCCCTGGTGAGCTATACTGTCAAATTAAAGATAGCCCACTCACATCGTCAGATTGCCATTTTCTTATTTCAGTATTCAGTTTGTTAAAGCAGATTTGGTTCCGTCTCCTTTTGACAGCTGTATGTCGAAAAGAAAACGTGCCTTTCAGACAATGAAAAAAGCATAAGGGCACATGTAAAATTCTTTCTGGTTTAATTTGTGATCTTAGGCGGTACCACATAATTTGACGTGAAGGACAGCAGTGGGGAGGATTTGGCAGGTCCAGAGGTTTTACAGTTTCCAAACTGTCCGAATGTGGTTAGCCCCTGCAGGGAAAATGTTACATAATTTTAAATACCTGTTCGTAGCAAATTGGTATTTCAGCAAGTTGGCAAGATGTTTTCTGTGTAAAACGGGACCCCCCCCCCCAAAAAAAAACAAAAAAACAAAAAAACAAAACAAAACAAAAACAAAATACAAACAACAAAATGTGAGCCTATTTTACTTGTTTCAAGGTTAAAGCATGGAGTAAAAATGTGATTGTGGGTTCAGTGTGGGCTGTTATATGCCTGGATGATAGACGGGTTCTCTTTGTTATTCATCCTCAATTTAGACAGCAAAATTATAAGTTTTACAATGAAATGGGTGCATGGGGATTTCTAGGATATTTAGTTCTAAGATATAAAAATACAATATATCAGACTTTATGAGGGATAGAATAATAAAGCCCAGCTTATTTCTGTTATTGTCCCTGTTGTTTGGTCATCACAGTTAAATAAAGTTTTTGGCGCCAAGTCATTTTGGCTGAATATTGAAAAACAAAATTTGTCATCCCTTAGATTTTTAGATTTCCTAAGTGAAGAATGTGTAAAAGTAAAATACTGGATGTTTTAATTTGAAAGCAGAGCAAAAGTGTCATTGAAATTTAATACTAAATGTTTAAACTAGGAAACGGGATTGCTGAATAATTGCGTTACTGATTACTGTTTTAAGAGTAATTTGGGATAACTTTCAGTAATTTCTTATTTCTCCAAGACAGTTGATTTTAGAATTCCCTGATAGCATATTAATTAAATATATCCTGTTTTTTTAATTTAATACAGATTTTATTTTTATTTATTATAGTAAATGTAATTATATATATTTTTTTATTTTTGATGTATGTTGAGTTAAAGTAGACATTTCTGCTCCTATGACCACCTCCAGTGTAACTACCACAGGAGTATTGATAATCAGTATTGACTAAAAATATATTGTGCATTGCTATCCAGTTCTTTATTCCCAGTGAAAACATAAAAATGTTCCTTTAGACGCTTCCTACCCCGCTTCACCGCTCCTCTGTGCTCTACTGTGGCCTTCTAGGAAGATTCAATCCCACACACAGTGAGTGGGAGCCTGTTTGGTGCCCCACCCTGCAGCCCTGCACACCTCCCCGGGCCGGTCCATCATGGTTTGTCTGATGCAGGGAGAGACATCAATAATAAGAGCTGAAGCAGAAACCACAGTGAACACAAAAGAGAGAGGGAGGGCAGACGCAGGCCACAACCGGCTCTGCTGCAGGTTAGCTCCTTTGATACGGCCTTGATGGCAGTATGATGGGTGCACATGGGGCGACAGGGGTTTATATGTACGTGTTTACATGCGCGTTTACATAATATCTATGGTGTTTACGCACAGCCCACCGACTCTTTTTTTCTTTGCTCTGAAGGGGGATTTTCCTGTGGCAAGCTGCTTCGGAAAAAGCAATTAAGAATTCCCAAACAGCACACCACAATGGGAGATATCATTTGTGCAATGTGTGTTCCATGTCTCTCGCAGTTTTTGTCTGGAATGGGTTGGCTATTTTTAATCTGCGCACAACCGAACCCACCTACAGACAAACCACAAATTGAATGAATGGGGGGGGAGTGCGTGGGCATGGTAATTGCCTATTGTGGAGCTCAAACTCCTCTGTTCTGCCATAAACAGCTTTGGTAGTTCACAACTTGATACCCATTGCTCTAGCCGGTTTGAAATTACAGCATGTCCTCATTGTCTGTGGGAACCCAGAGCCAGGCAGTGGTTGGAATCAGTCAGGAATGCTTTGGGATGGTAACTGGATTCGGTTGTAATGCCCGGCTCTCCACAGCGGAACACTAGGGTGGGAAAAAGGCCGAGAGCATTTCCTGAGTGGAGGGGGGTCCCAGCGAAGCATCACACGCATGGGCATCATGTGACAATGATCCTGCCAGGTTTTAGCCTATGATCCCAAGTGAAGAGAGGAGTGGAGAGGAGTACAGCTGTGGGGGAGGTGTGGTGGGCAGAGTGGGCAGTGCCAGGGAAAGAAAGGAGAGGACAGGGAGAGGCTGGAATGAAGACGAGAGAGGCACAAATACTGTAGCTGTTATAATGCAACCAGTGAAGGAAGGGCTAGTCGAGGGGTGAAGAAGAGGAGGAAGTAAAAATCCACTGTCTGTATATGTGTCTGTTTATTTCACAAAATTTGAATTTATTCCTGAAGTAGCCGGGCATGCACCGGAAGTTGTAAGAAATGCTGCTTCATTTTCTGTGCAGAGAAATGTTTCCTTCTGCCATTTATACTCTGCATATGTATGTTTAAGTATAGGTGCTCACAAAATGTACAACATAACATAAATGATTTAACCATGTCCCTGAAAAAAATCTAATAATAAAGCATGATTTGTATCAAAACCCCACGTTCAAAAAATTAAAAAAAGTGTAAACTCAACAGGATATTTTAACAGCTGTTTTTTCTTTAAAGGCTAGAGGTTGTGTGTATAATGGGAGGAAGCCCAGATTAAAATAAAGTTGGTTTGAATTGTCTATGATGAAAAAAATGAGAACGCTATTGCCAGCATGGATAATGTCAAGTTGTACAAGATGCTGGGCTTCAATATCAGATAATGAGGTAAAAATAACACCTGTGCAACATCAGTTGAGCTTTATCCTGCACAGCAACTAATCAACAACTAATCTGACTAAAACCGATGAAAAGTTGCTGAGGATGGCCACTGCATGTCTGAATGTCAAACTCAAAACTATCTACACCTCAGCATGTAGCCTATTTGTTTAATTTTTGGCATCATGAAAAGTCATGCTGCTTGGGCTATAGCACTTCCTGTTCACACTTTTCACACAACAGAGCAATCCAGCAAGTATTGTGAAGAAGACTGTTTTGCTTGTTTGTAATAATAACTGTTACTGATGTCCCGTCTGTCTCTGTGCCTAATTTCTGTGCACATGTATGTCCGTGGCTGCATCATGTGTGCACGCAGATGAACATATTGGTGACTATGTCTCTAGTTTTGCGTGTCTGTAATGGCTGTCTATGGTTGTATGTGTTCATGTATGAGTGCATATGAGAATGTTGCTGACTAAATATTTGTGTGTGTGTGTGTGTGTGCGTGTGTGTCCAGACTGGTGCTGGCAGCCAGACGTTGCTCCCTTTGGCTTGTGTAAATGTTGTGACGATCTTGGGAGGAATCTTAGCCTATAGTTGTCAAAGGGCTTTTTATTTCCACCTGCTACCGGCCTCTTTCCGTTGGTCTGCTCTATAACAATGGTACTGGGAGAGCTGTGGAGTGCAAAGTGATTGATGTTGGACTGTGTTTGGCCCTTCTTCAGATTGGGGCCTGAAAGGAAGTGGCTATCCCTCCCTTCCACCCCGACTACCCTGCAATAACGCAGGGCTCAAGAGGGCAAAGTGCTGATCAGGACTGTCTTAGACATCCCATTTTAATAAAGTGCCAATCAGCCCAAAAGACAAGTTGGCTTGCGTGTATAAACAAGGTTTCATGACTTATAAATCAATTTGCCACTAGAAGAAACAGAATGAAGTTAACGGAGCCCAACTTTATCCCCTCTGTCTTGTCTGCAACTATCACTCTTTTTCTTGTCCTGTCTGTGGTGAAAAGAAATACAGGCTCATCACAACTGCATTCTTTCCATTTTGCTGAAGAGCAGCGTGGCAGAGAAGGTAATCTATCACCCAAATCGTCTGTCCTTCCCTCTCCCTATTTCTAACTGTGTTTCTCTTTCTCCTTCCTCCAGACTGGAGTGGGCAAGCGTGCGGCTTTGGCCACAGGAAGCTCTGAATTCTTTGGAGAATGGAAGATGTCTTATGGGGAGACATACTGGCCCCCCCATCCACCCACTCACCACCCCAAAATGACACCTGACCCCTTCATGTGTTTATATCAGACCATGGAAGTGAGAAATAGTGATGAGTCACTCTGGCTGTGTGTTTACACTCCGGAGTCACGCAAGGAAGGAAATCAGCCACGGTCTGCTAAAAGTGGCGAGGTGAGAGAGAATAGCTGCAGTCCCCCAGCGCTGCAGTGATTTACCTCTCAGAGCCAGAACTTATTTCACGTCATCTCGGCTACGAAGACTTTCGACCAACAGAAAACAACAGCATTAGCAGCACTGTAGACTGTTGACGGGGAAAACTCTGATTGCAGCAAGAGCCAAAAACAAGAGGTAGTCACTGAGGATAGGTGTATGTGTGCGTGTCTAGTCTACCACTGCCATACTGATTATTTCAAGATATAATAGGATAACAGGATAATTCATCAAGAGAGTAGAAAGTCTTATTAGAAACACAGTGTTGATCACATCCAGTTGCTTTCTATTCAAGGCACACAAGCCACTGCCATAGAATGAAAACCTGTATCTCCACACTTTCTATATAACAAAAACAGGTTTCAGCTTGATGACAACACATTTCTTTAAATCTTTTCAGAAACCTTTTTTTTCTCAGCTACAACCAAATTGCTCAGTTTAATTTAAAAATCAAAACTCCACCAAAACAAGGTTACAAGGTTTTTAACCCCATAGCAATTAGATGTTTTTATGCTATGATAAGCACCTAGCAGTAATGACATACAGGTTCTGCACTGATGGAATATAGAGTCTGACAAAAATATTCCAAGCTTCAGATTTCTTTAATTATCATTGATATACTATATTGATATCAAGATCAAATTAAAACTTGGATCATTTTAATTTCATCCACAATTCAAATTTGTGGTTATGATTTGCTGCAAAAGAAAATTGTAATTTAAAAAAAAAGTACAATCGAAGGCCCTAACTAAACCCCTACATAAGAAATTATTATACACCACTTCATTATCTTTTTTGATACTTAAAAGCCAGTTTGATATTTTATCTGACATGTCCATCACAGGTTATCCCAAGTTGCACTATGTTTAGAAAATAAAGTTATATAATTATCATAATAGTGTATGTATAATTCTGATTATATTTAAATGACAAGCTGATTTTATGAAAGCAAGCCAGCAATAGTCATCTCTGATGACTCCAGTGATATTTGTGTTTGTGAAAAAGATTTCATAAAATCACAAAATACATTAAAGATTGTAGAGATCCCAAAGTCACAAGTGATTCTAATGGCTTAGACTTTAATAAAACAGGCAACTGAGATCTTGTTAAAGAGGCAGACGTGGTGCTTAGCTCTTTACATTCATCCCTTAAACTGTCTTGACGTTACCTTTTCAGCATCTTCATCTTACATATCACAACAGACAACAGTCTGTGCATCAGGTTATACTGACAGTAACTAATGTGCCTTACAGGTTACTGTATACTTTATGGCCTGAAAAATACAATACACTAAAGGGAATCTGCTCATTGTATTGTATTGCGTGGTGCAATGCAATATGCCGGACACGTATTGCATTGCGCTCCGGAGGACTTTATGTTCAATGTACTGTGAGGTGTGTTTACTGTGGCTAAGACCAGTGTTTCAAACATAGTGTCACTGTTGTCCTCCACACTGAGCGACTTTAGATTTTCTATTGCACAACTGTTGTTTTCAAGAGACAGCTGTAGTTACTGCAGTTGTGCTCTGTAAATAAAAGTGACACTTTATTTCTTTCCGTCATTACATTGGTGCAAGTAACTTCATTGCTGACTGTAGCGAGTATCCTGTTACACACCCCCATATACACCGCCACAATGAGAGAGTCAGCGGCTCTTATTTTGGCTGATCTTTCCTGAATTGTAAGTCCTGTCAGGGGCTTTGATTGATAGTTGTGTTTATCACCATATTATTAAGTAATCAGGCTCACCACAGCTGGGCTTGAGTGTCCTTAATTCCAGCTAAAGCACACGGCTTCATGCTAATTAAAGGTTTGGCAAAAGTGTTTATTTTTGTGAATTTTTAAAATATAGTTGTCTGTGTTTTTATGAGAGTGCACTGATTGTTGCATTTGTATCCTCTCTGGAACATTTAGTACCAACCTTTAGTGTTGTATCTTCATCAGAGAGACCATGGTTATTCACAAGGACGGGGGAGAAAATCATAAACTGTATGTAGAGTGCAAAAATCTTGCCTTTCAATACATAATTATGTACTGCTTTACATCACTGTAAAACCTGCAAAATGACAAATAAGGTACATGAAGTACAGTATCTCCGTATATAACATGAGAGGGTTAATCAGTCTATGTTCTGTATATCAGCAGAGGTTTCCTCTCGTTTCGTTAATAGAGCCTACGGCAGGCTGCGTTTGTGTATTCCTGAGGTAAACACAGTCATGGCAAAGTGGACATGCTGCTGAGTGTGTCCTGACTGGAGACAGAGAGCACTGTGGCACTGTACTGACGGAGACACTGGCAGCTCTCTAGAGGTAGGGTTAATGTGATGAATGGCCATTTGGTAATGGGCCATGTATTAAGGTGAAATAGCTCTTTTAAAAGCCCGAGCTTGAGCCATTGCTATGGGCAATTTGATTCCAGAATCAATCAGGTGGCAGATGTTTAATGTTGGATCAGTCAACTCTGTCTCGCTCTCTCTTTCAACCAAACGAAGGAAGAATTGCTTGAATGACTGCATATAGCAATGAAATGAAAATGTAAATTCATGCAGTCAAAAACATCTGTGATGCCATATTGACAAAAAAAAATCTTAGACAAAAACAATTAGGCCAATTTTAGGAACTGTATGCTTAAACTGATTGATCCTTAAACAAGGTGAAAAATGTAATCATGTTTTTTTTGTTTAGTCCTGTGAGCACTGTAGGCTCTCTCTCTCTCTCTCTTTCTCTCTCTCTCTCTCTCTCTCTCTCTCTCTCTCTCTCTCTCGTGCCTACAGTCACCAGTATTTCTTATTCAAACCATTCCAGTGTCAGCCAATGAGGATGGTACTGTCCTTATCAATGAGTACCTGCAGTGCTCATTTCTACACGTTGTAGAAATGATTGTACACAATGTAGATTTCCAGTAATACAAATACCTACATTTGTGTGTCCTGTACATTCAGATTTAAGAAATTCTATTCACAAAGTGAAATACATTATGTGGAAAGTGTACAGTTTTTTATATCCCATACAAATATTTGTATGTTACTAAAGAGGTGTAGAGGTTTTAATGTAATTATACATTGCCAATTACTATCGTACTGTATCCTTTTCATCATTATATGTTGCATACTATATGTAGCCTGTTGATGTTTTTGTTTTCTTTTGAAACACTCTAAAAATAAATTTTGACTTTATTCATTATGTATTTTACATTGTTGTGTCAATACATTCTGCTGCTACAGTATTTTAGACATAATGTTAATATTGGAATTAGTATTAGTAGGAATTGGTTGTGGTGCCTGTTTATATTTCTTCTGGTCTTATTTGAGCAGGTTTTTCTCTGATGTACTGTGTACTTGCTTTGATTTTCCAGTTTCCCTGTGCCACGTTTTTTGTTAGTCTCATCTAATCTAATCTAAAAGTCAGGAATCAATATGTGAAAACACAGACACACACACACAAAAAAAATTAAACTCTTTCAACAACAGATTTCATTGTGAAGAGTTTCTTTGAGTAAAAGTGAAGATGATGCTAAACAACCAGACTAAAAATACATGGTAAACAGTGAGAGGCCAGGCAAAAAATGGAATAAAAAGTCTCTATTATTTTTAATTTAATTTTAATTAACATTCTTCATACAAATTCTTTGCGTGTGAAATCACTTTGTTAGAATTAAGCCTCAAACTCTCGCTCTTTGCCAAAATTCAAGAAAAGAACCACGTAAGGACCTTGTGATGAATTCCCTGTTTTTCTGTGGTGGTGTTGAGACTTGTATGATAAACACAGCGAAGATAAATTCAGCAATATTGAAGCTGTTGGTGGTCCTGTTTACTTCATTTTTATACGATTTCTCCAACAACCAAAGGGTTGTGGATCACTGTTCATACGGTCTACATATTTAAATAAGTAGCCACTACTGCTCAAAGATGATCAGTCTATAATGGCCTGTGTCGGCTCTATGATGGTCTTAAATGCTGGAGCCAAGTTATCTCTGTTTGACCTGGGATTTCTGCCGGGCTAAAAGTGGATTCATTGATTTATCAGCTTTTCTGAAGAGGTCATGGGAACCAGAGGAGCTCACGCATACTTACCAAAAAAATCTCCATCTAGAAAAAGGTAGAGCTGATCAGTGTGTTTACACTGCTGTCTCTTATGGCAGGATTTGGACGTTTTATTGGTTCTGTACCACAGAGACGGGAAAAAAATAAAATTGTGTCTGTTTGGTTAAGTGGATAAGCTTCATTAGAGAATGCTTTAGCAAGGGGAAAAATAGTTAAACTGGCATTAACACAGGAGCCTCTGAAGCGTTTATCTCAGATTTGGATAGTAGTGGATTTTACTTCTTGCTTATTATCACTTCTGCCCTTAATATTTAACAGATAGTGACAGATACTCAAGAGGTGAACGTTCAGTGGATCCCCCGGAGGCCATAATTAATGTGTGGATAACCACACAGTGATATGCCCTTTCTCAGTGTCTAAAGAGCCTTATCACAGGTGTTAGTAAGGACAGACAGACAGACAGCCACATGGTTCCACTTTGACGTCTGCTAATTCCAGGGAATCAATCCTAAATGACACCTATGGGATACAAAGAGTGGATTTTCCTCTGATGCAGATTGGTAGTGGTTTGAGGATGAAAGACAGTAAAATAAATAAAGCTGTGGCGAGCAGGCAAAGCTCTTCTGTCCGCACAGTACAACCATAATGGGATACATACTGACATGAGGGAAGAAGTGGAGGCCTGCTCCTGTTTTCACTACTGTTGCCATGGAAACGATGATGAACTACTGCTGCTTGTCCTGCATAATGTTTGTTGTGAAAAATATTCAGATTTTTTATTTTATTTTGAAGGCTAATAGAAAGTTACCTCACAAGTGGAAGAACAGTGATTAGCAGAAAGCAGCTCTGTTCCTTGTCAGCCACTCTGCTTGCTGGCCCACTGCTGCTGATACTGTTTTAATCCTAAAACACGTCATTAAATCAAACTCAGCAGTATCAAATGGCTTTTTAACCTCCTCCAATCAATCTTTTCATCAGCTCCTGTGTCTGCGGCCGACCCGGAGTAAGAATAGTAATGGTAAGACAATACCGGCTTGTCTCATCCTGGCTGGGATCACGCATGATACTCACATGACCTCCTGTTCCTCGCTGTGCCAGCGCAAATTCAACTTTGTATTGTGCAACATTGCAAGTTTGCTGGGAAGCTCTTCATCTTTTTGTTGAGGAAGCTGGAATTCCCGCTCCTCTCAAAAAAAGTGTTTTGCTTATTGTTACGTCACTTGGATGTTCTTGGACCTTCACTGATGGTTGTGCAGAGTTTCACACCAGGAAGCAGTTTTTAAATGAATCTGCTGAAGGGGGAAAGTTTCTTTGTGCTCACCTTGAATCTCAGTTTAAGAGCATGATTTTATGACATGACAACTAGTTTGGAAACCAGTCGGTGTCCAATATGCAACTTACAAGTGCAATGCAAGTGTGGGGTGGAAACCTGAGGCCTCCAGTATGCAAAAAACAAAATTTGCATATTCATAAATGACGGGGAAGGAGTAGATGTATTTTTCAGAATTATTAACTAGCTTATTGAACTTTTTTGTGGAAAAACCTTACCAGACAGAATATTATTATTCCAAGCGAGTATTTTTATATGTCTTAAAACATGTCTAGAGGGGATCTTTAAAATAAAAAGTGACTCTTCTCTCTTAAAAAGGTAAAAGTGGCTAAACAATTGGCCCATTTATTGGCTCACATGAATTAATGCCTGTTTAGAGGCGCACTAATGCACTTAAAATAGGGGCATTATCAAGGTTTTGTCACTGGTGCCACTGAGGTGATTTATTCAGAATCTGGTCGACTCCCGTCTGATGCACTTCAACAAATCACAGCCTGAGGTCTGGCTAACCCCACACCACACTCATCTCTGTCTCTCTCTCTGACCCCCAGCACCCAACACAGATATCAACCAGGGGGCGTTTTCAAAGCTCAACTGACCAGAGGAGTCAAGCCACCCTGTCCTTAAGACTCCCTGCAGCTGCATTAGGAAGCACAGTCAGTTTGATGGTCACATTTTGGACAAATTATGTAGAATGAAAAAAGTAAAATAAAATATATAATGCTGTGCTAAAACTGTAGCCTATATCTTTTCAATCCTCACATAAAGACAACGTATTTCCAGTAATTTATTACCCTTCTCAAAGAGCCGTAGTTTCCAGCAGACTCATCTCTTCATATACAACTAATACCTGTTTGCTGAGGAGAGCTGTGAGTTTTTGTAATGATTAAGGAGCTTGTGACCACCAGCAGTGCCGTGTGACCCGGGGGCTCAGAGTGATAAGACCTCCATAACTCTACTTTATCCCCCTTCTCATTATCAACCTCAATCCCAGATCTGCCCTGAGCCCTCGAGCTGCAGCAGGGCAGGCTGCTCTCTACCTTCCACAGCCCTCTGCAGCCTGAAGATTACTGGGCAGACACACAGGCTCGGTTTAACTAACCCCAAACACTTGACAGCTTCTTTCTGTGGGAGGCAGGGTTAAACATTTACAACCGCAAAAGAAGAAGAGTTATTTTGGTGAGGGATCATTTATTAAGATAATTCAAAATGACATATTTATATCATATTGTGATGGGTTTAAACTTTATATTCATATCCACTTCTGTAACATGGACTATCAGAGAGTGCGTTTATCTACTAGTTTCTTTGTACTTCAGTCCTGATGTGGTAAACCCTGCCCATCTATTCTCATCACAATGCCAAAAATGAGATATTAGTATTTTATTCGCATCGTAGAGGGAGACTTGAACAAATCCTCAAATAATTTCAGTCGTCATTTATTTCTTAATTGTGACAGTTTGAATCATTTTCAGAGCCACAGTTGTGGACTGAGGCCTGACCAGCGGGGCTGCTGAGGCTGTCAGGTTGTCGGCCAGGCTGTTGCTCTCCCCAAATGTAACTTTTGGAGGGAAACTTATAGCAGTCAGGACCTGAGGCCAAGGGGATGTGTTAATACTTGAATATGAGAGCTTTTTTTTTAACCTCATGCTGTTATTCCTGGCCCCCAGTATCTGCCGCATGGCCACGTATTTTTCATCACGTTCTTTGAGCGGCAAAACACTGGACTGCTTTCATTTGTTTAACTTTCATGTCCCTGTAAGAGGGTTTTTATGAAGTGAACTGCTGTGCCATCAGTGGTGCATGATTTATGTTGTTCACATTACCCAAAGAATCATTATATAGCACTCTTCTGAATAAAATAAATTGTGAAAATGTCTTTTGATTGCGATGCACTGGTGTTTGTGTGTGTCTTTGAATTGTGTACAAGTTGCATCCTAAATTGAATGGTGTTTTGTGCTTGTGAGTTTCACTTTAGTTTTCAACGTATCTGATATCCAACACTCATATAATTAAGTTCTCAAGCAGTACTCCGTGTCTCTTTTTGTCTGCCTGAGCACTTCCTTCAGCTTATCCAGCTGCTTGATTATGCATCCATGTTTATGCATATGTGAAGGAGTGTTGTGTCTGTGTTTTATGTGTGGTGTGAGTGGTACGATGATGGACATGATAAGAGCTAATGAAGCTGAGTTCTCATAAGTATCACTAGCCTACTCTCAGCCTGATAACTAGACCAACATTTATGAATCTGATAACAGGGAGACTATAATCTGATTATAGAAGATCTCACCAAAACAGTGATAAAATGTTCTGAGTTATTAGTATTTGTGTAGGCCTGCATGAAATATGTTTATTTATTTATACAGTTTAAAGTTACAGGGACAGTGCACATTAACAGTTTAGCCATCTTGGCTAATTTTCAGCTGCAGTCCCTGGGCAGATGTAACGACAGCTACAAAAGACACATAAAATACATTAAAACAAGAACAGCAATACTGTACATATAGCAGAGCACACTTGGTCATGTTATATTTATTTGTTCTAAAACAAATCCCAATGTTAACTGTGGATTCTGGCTATATTAGTCAAGAATTTGTTTTTTGTAGAGACAAACTGAAGCTATTTCACCAGTGGCTCAGATGGAGTATTGAAATGGAGTCAAAATGTTTTGTGGTAGAAAGAGTACTGCCACATTTATCTCTTGATGTGTAATTGTACATGTTGTTACAATTGTCAAAATAGTGAAAACTTGTCAGTCATTAAGGAGATGCTGCAAGTTGTTGCAGCATTAACATTTATGTAGACATGTGTTGTGTAGGGTTTTTAAAAACATTTATAGGAAACAAGAAACAGCCTTTTGAGATTTGGACAGCCTTACTGTAAAATCATAAAACTACATTTAAGTTGTATTAAAATGTATGTAACCTGAAATGTCAGAGCCATGCCACAACAATATGAAAAACTGTGTTTTCAGTGTTTTTTTGATTGTGAAAGTAGAATGAATGGACTCACTGTTGTTAATAACACAGTTGCTCAGTCTTATGATGCGGTTATAGTACAGTTTGCCGTTATATTTATGAAACGACAGTGTCGGTCTATCTGTCAGAGAGAGACGTGTAATTGGAGGAGGCTTACTAGAAAGAGCAAGGCAGGCTCTGCAGAGCAAAGTAAAACCCTGGACAATATTCCTGCTTCATGCCTGGAAATCAATAACCCAGGCCCCGGTGGTGAATGCACGCGAGACAGACCCCACACAGTGGTGAGCTTTTCCCCGTCCACTCCCCCTCATACCCCTCGATCTTCCCTTCCTCCACATTACACCAGAAACACCAAACTCAGCTCTGTGTGTCCTGTACTGGGTAAAACACCCTCCATATCCCTCTCTTCATTCCAGTTTTTTGTTTCTCTTCTCATTTACCGCTCTCGTCAGCAAGCTGGGTTACGGAACACCAGCAAAGGATACTGGGAAATAGCTGTAAAATGATTCACCTTCTGGCTGACCTTTACCACATGCATGCATTTTTGTGCCTGCGTGTGCATGTGTAAAAGAGAGGAGCGAAGAGCGGGGAAGGGGGCGGAGGCGTGCAAATTTCTTGTTTTAATTTCTCAATTGGCTCTTAACCAGGGGTCAAAGGTTGGCTTAGCACAACAACTTTGACAAGATAAGCACCTGTTTCTCTGCTGGTAGAGGGCAGAGTTATCCTATTACCCTCAATATGTAAACCTCTCAAAGGACCTGGACACACATGCGTAAATACTGACGTAAATATGGGAAAACACCAGTGCTGCTCTCTCAAGGAAAACACTAACACTGTCAACACCTTCCACCCCCGTAACTTCAGAGACAGACATCCAGTATTACCTGACTACAAACTCATCATCAAGAGCTTTGTTTTGAGCTGCGTTTGATGCTTTGTTTACCTCGTTAGTAGAAAATCTGTAATTGAACGTTTCAGGATGCTCATTACACTTCACAAGTTAAGAGAAGATGCTTTATATAAAAGGTGCTGGCATGGATACCTCTGTGGGCACGCAGTCCTTTGGGATGGCATTGCTGTATTTTTAGACAGTAAACAGGCATAAAGAAACCACCTTTCTCTGCCACATTTTAGCACCCATAATTTGGCCCACCCCTTGTTTATACTCCTTGGGGCCTGCCAGATCTTTTTGTTTTTCTGCTGGTGAATGATGAGGGGGTCACCCATGACTGGACAGACTCACAGAGGCTTAAAAACAGAGATATGCTCCTACATCTTAACAGTATATTTTCTCCATTCCCTCAGTGTTATCCATCATAGTGAGGCAGGAATAACTACATTAAGTTAACAATGGAGCTAATCAGATAGTTCTAGCTGCTGCATGTGGAGCAGTAGGCATGACCTGGACTCTGAGCAATACAGCTATACAAAGTTTGAGTAAATGATTTTATTTTTTAATGATGCCAAATCTATCTAGTTTCTGGGGGTGCTCTGAAGTCTCATTAGACCAGGGCTGGCTTATGACGGCATGTTATAGTTTCACACTTGTGAGGTGAGGTTGGCCAAAACCCCAAAGCCCCAGGGCCAAGAGACAGAGCGAGATACAGTCTGTTGAGGTGAAGCTTGTCAACATGCTGCAGTGAAGACAGGTGGTCATTAAAGTGTCAGGAAGATGTCAGAGCTCTCCCTCCCTCTCTCTCTTTCACCCTGTGGATTTTCCTCTTGTCCAAGTCAGATTGCTGTTTTGATAGAAACCAATCATTAGGTGCAACTAGTTTCCTGAAATGAAATCGGAGCCTGGAGTAGTCGTTATCTGTGTTGTAAACATATTCCTCTACTGTCAGTACTCCCATACAGTGAATAAAGGAGTTCCCTTATGTGATGTGTTTGTTTTCCTTTTCATTTCCATTCATATATCTCTTTCTCTAGTAATTTTGACTGTGCTGTGCTCTCCTGCAGAGAATGTGTGTAAGTTGTTACCAAGTGGTCACTGTGTGTGGTACTCGGCCAAAGAGCAACTGTGTGTGTCTGACAGGCAGCACTGTTAATCCGTACATGAGCACGGGGCCATATTGCTCAGGAGTGTGTTTTTCGTGCCAGGGCGGTATGTACTGTACTTGCTATTGTGTGTTTGTGTGCGTGTAAGTGTCTCCCCTCACCATTCGTTGTTAATTAGGTATGGTGATGTGAGTATGTTGCAGGCTTGCATGATCAAACGTAGTGGGTTGAATGTGAAACCGTACAGGGACCAGAGGAAGCAGTCACGAAAGCCGTCTTGGCAGTCAGTGTGTGTGTGTGTGTGTGTGTGTGTGTGTGTGTGTGTGTGTAAGCACCATTGCTCCGAGCATGGCTGGAATGCTCTCTGGATGCTGTGGCCTTTCACTAAGCCTGGGCTTTCTGCTGTATTAATCACCCTCTGCAAGGTCTGATTTCTTGGCCTCGCGCGCCGAATCTGAGGCCTTGACACTCGACTCTGCTCTTTGCGCTGTCCGTGAACATCGAGTCAGCATGGTTTCCCACAGCATGTGGTTTCAGATGTGTGCGAATGCATGAGAAGGAAACTGGAGAGATTTGACATGTGTATGGTTGAGGGAGAGTGGAGCGGAGGAGGTGGAGAGGAGAGGGGAGGAGGGACTGGTTACACGCATCTGTGTGTGACAGCCAAAACTGGCAGACCTGATAAGAAGGGTCGGTCTAAATGAATGGGGGTCAATGCTGGAGTGGTGTAGCAGGGATCCAGTCTGGGTAGGAGAGGCAGTCATGGGGGACAGGGGTCCCGGAGGTCACACAGTCACACAGACAGGGTGTGTAGCCTTACATTGTTCTGAGGCAGCCCGCTTGTATGAATGACGGTGTGTCACCATGAAAACACTTTCTCACAATTGTCTGTAAGAATGTGTGTGCTCATGAATTTTATGCTCATGTATGCTACAGTGTTAGCCCTCTGTCATAACACATAGCCTTGGACTGACAAAAGATACATATGTAGAAGTTTAATTTAGTAGAAGTTCAAGTAAGAGCTGTCAGGTAATGTCATTAAACTTAATTTAGACTTAAACCATCTCACAGCAAAAGACAAGGAAGAATAACTTAGAAGAATAACTTCATATATGTTATATTGCAATTAATGTATCTAACAGTGTCATTCTGTTTGTTAATATTGTAATTTTACTCTTCTTACTTTGGTCTACTATGTCTGGGGATCCCTCCTCAGTTGCTCTTTAAGAGGTTTCTTCCTTTCTTACCCCAATGAAGGTTTTTTCTTTTGAGAAACTTATTCCTTATCTACAACAGTAACAGCAATAACAGAGGATCTAGGGATAGAGGGTGCATTTGCTGTAAAGATTCTGAAGCCCTTTGATGCAAATTTGTAATTTGTGATTTGGGGCTGTACACATGAAACTGACTTGATAGCTCATGATGGAAGTAACTAGTGACGCAATTAAAGTGTGTGTCACACACCACAACTGTATCTTCCTCATAGGTCAATGACCAACCATCTGCACATTGTCAGTCATCACCTATGATGAGTTTTTAATTCCCTCTCACATTGGGCAACATGTCCTGCAATTTGTTTTAAGGCGTCTATCACTTCTACTGACAGTAACTAAATTCAAATACTGTAGATAAAAACATTCAGCCACAATCTACACAGGATAGCGCACTAAGCTTGATGTTAAAGAACCATATTTTTCCTCAGCATCACACTATCATTAAGTGTTGCAGCTGGTTTTTCACAAGATACTTGAACCCTGACTGTGTTAGTTTGACCTTTGATTTCTCAAACCTTCCTGCTGAGTCTGCTACTTTTAGTAGCACAAAATAAAAACAATGACGCATAAGCCGCTCAGCTAACAATATTTGAGGGAATTGTAAATGGTGGGGCGTTATTTTCTTTTGTATGCACAGGGTACGGGGCAGTGTGGAAATACTGTGAAACAGATGTGATTCTGTAATTCTCTTCTACAGATGCTCTTTGTTTGTGTGTGTGTGTGTGTGTGTGTGTGTGTGTGTGTGTGTGTGTGTGTGTGTGTGTGTGTGTGTGTGTGTGTGCGCGCGCGTGTGTGTGATGTTAGCTCTGGGTTGGCAGTGCCACTTTAATGACCTAGAGCTCCCCAGTCTTAAGCCCGGACTATTTTGCCATTAAACCCCTGTCTCTCTCATACAGAGCCTTTGCTTGAGCGCTCTTGTTACTGGAGGGAATCTGTCAGTGTGACGCAGCACTGGTTTGTCTTGGCGGCCACTCCACTGCTATGGGATACAGATGTTAACGGTCTGTGTGTGTGTTTCCCAATTAAAGCATTAATCCAAATCAACCCAAATGATCGCACACGGCGTAACGACGACCAGGGAGGCCCCTCTTCTTCTCTTTCTACTTCTCTTTCCTGCTCTCCCTCTCTGTCCTCCCTTTCTTTCTTCTTAAATGTCCATCTTTTCTCACCCTGTGGCCTCTTTAATTGTCTCCATCACCTCCTCAGTTCATCAGTGTAATCCACCTCTCTCCTCCCTCCTCCCTCTCCCCCCTTGTGATTACTCACCCTGCATTCCTTCAGCATGCATCAAAGCAGCCAATGCTAAATGTGGAAAATGTGAATGTGGAGAAGAGGAAGACAATAGCGAAATGAGGCTCCGCTCTGTCGACCATTTCATTTTTCCACTATTTTCTAAGATTCAAATGTGTTTATGTTCCTCTCACTACAGCAGCTACGCTATACTGTATATAACTACTATAGGAGGCATGTAATTTAACACGATGACAGATTTCAAGCTTCTCAATGAAAGCCTTTAATTCAGAGGGATAACACGACTTTTAAGGGCATTGCAAACTCTCATGGTAACGTCTGGGTGCAAACGCATACACACACCAACCATCCACCCACCCACCCACACACTGATGCGCACTCTCACACATGTTCAGGTCCCAAACATCCTGCTGCAGCTTACACTAACTCATTATGTGTACAAACAAATGTCTTGAGGAGGCAGGACGCGCTTCGGAGAATAACACCCACCTGCGAAGGACAAACAGTTCACAAGTTAGTGGCCTCACAGATATGTTTGCACACCGAACACTTGCACATTCATGACCCAGCGCTCATTGAAAACCCTTTTGCTTTCACCCGAAGCGAGTGCACACACACACACACACACACACACACACACACGCACACACATACTGCATTGCTTCTCCACTGGCACATGCAGCACATACTATACTCCCACTTCAAACATGTTTCTGAATGTATTCACAGAGCCAAGCAGGCTTAACAATGGCCAGATATAGAGAAATTCTGAGTAAACAGTCAAAATATGGCTTCAGGCAGGGAGGGGATGAGCTCCATCTGGAGAAGCTAATGCCAGATACGCATGAGTGTGTGCATGTCTGTGTGTGTGTGTGTGTGTGTGTGTGTGTGTGAGCATGCTCATGTACAATGGCAGTTCTGAAGATGAAGATGTCAATGTCCTTGTGTATGTGTGTGCATTGCAGGGCGTCTGTATGTGTGTGTGTTCCCCTGTCCTCCCAAACCAAACACAGTTAACAGTAGCCTGCTGTCATAACACCCTGCCATTCTACAATGGAGGCCGCTGTTCATTCTAAACAGGCAGAGAGGAGAAGAGAGGGAGAGAAATTCTGGAGAAACAAGGAGAGACGAAGAGGCTGAGGACGCAGCAGCAGCGTGGTGAGAGACACAATAAGAGAGTGAACGGGAAAAGGTAAAGATAAGGTAGGGGTGAGATACTGACCATGTGTAAAAACCAGGCTGATTATTCTATTGTGAGCAGGAGGCAGGTTACAGAACAGTGCCAACAGGAAGTTCAACACATGGTAGAGGATGAGAAAACCGCCATTACACTCACTGAGGTCATTAAGCATCTATATGTGCATCTGGATGCCTGTGTGTACGTATATATGTATGCGAGCATGTGTGTGTGTGTGTGTGTGTGTGTATGCCTGGCACATCATGAAATGATCGTCAACATATTGTTCTCAGAAAAAGATAATAAATATATATAATAATATATTCACAAATGGCTATCAAAATAAAAGTTTTAAAAGGCCTAAATTATCAGATTTTTCCTGTAAACTTTTATGCTTAGCTGTCTAAGGTTGCTAATATTCCTGAATTGTTGTCATCATTATTATCATATACATTTAAAAATGGAATAAATGTTTAAAAATCATCTGTTTCATAACATAAAAACAATTCTCCATGTGAATTTGCGTGTGAACACAGGACACAAAAAATACTATAATTGGTCTCTGATGGTGGTGAATTTCAAAATTTCCTTTGAGGCCGACACACAATAACATGCAGCCTAAACAGTGAAAACGGAGGAACACACACGGACTCGCACACACAGGCCTTCAGCTGGGGGGGTCCAGTGTAAACAACAATGACATGATTTTATTTTCCTCTTTTCCAGCGCTCAGTAAAACAACTTTCACGCTTGCACTTTCTTTCCATTTCTCCTCTTTTCAAACAAGTAAGAGCAGGAGGATATAAAAAAAGGCTTGTTATCTGCATGTCACTGTGAAATGTCCCTGTATAAACTCTTTGCTCATACTCTAATAAAAGATAACAGAGATAAATTCAGATATTGACAACTTTTTTTATAAGAATATAAACAGCTTTTCTTTTAAACTTCTTAATCTTTCACAACCTATACTCCCATCCCTTAACTGACTCCAATGACTTTATTATGACCAAATTTATATAAAACATCTGAACTGTGCACAGATCCAGAAGAAAGCTCAAAATAATGTCCATCTTTTCTGAGCCCAGTCAAAATTAAAAAATAAATAAATTAAATCATCATAAAAAATTTGTTTAGTTTTTACACAAAATGATTTATCACAGTAGTAGAAAAGTAATTTATACTTTTCGACTATTGTGATAAATCATTTCTACCGCTGAACATGGACATTTTCAAATGAAATAAAATCAGACTTTTGTCTTGGTCCACTTTTTTTAAGGTATTTGAACAAGCCTTTATTGATTTTAGATTAGAGAAGAGGAGTTTTGCACAAAATGACCACTACTAAGCCCTCTCCCCACAAAGCCTTTAATTCTTTAAATCTCTGTATCCCTATAAGCCTTAAATTAAATCCGTTAAAATTACAGAACAACTGTAAAAAAATAAAAGGGGGGGGGCTGCTAGATTACTACACTAACTAAATCCACTGAAATTACAGAACAACTATGGAAAACATTAGGCTACATTATTTTGAAAATTCAGGGTATAACTTTTGCTATTTCCAATATTTTTAGGAGAATTTCATTTTTAAGCGTTGTGCCTATTTTACATGACCACCCCTAAATGCATACATTCAGATATAAACTTCATGTGCCCCTCAGAAACTGTGTGAGGTAGTCTGAGTCTTTTGTCGCTCATCCTCTCTTACCCCATCACTGTGGTGCTCTGCTGAATTACAGGGTTTGGAGAGCCACCTAATAACAGGGTGCACCATGAGTTCTACTCCAGACCCATTTTGTGGATGGATACCTGATACCTTAACTCATTCTATCATTGTCATCTAAGATGCATGGCTCTAATTAGCTGTAAATATAGGTGATTTTTTTCTCCTCCAAATTATGCACATGGCACCCTCTCATTTGAATTGAGTTAGAAAATCGAAACACATTGTGAAGGGAACATAAATATGAAAAGAAATCAACTCAAATTATTGTGTAATATTGATTAAAGTGCAACCTCCTCAGTAAACAGGGTTATGGATCCCAGAAGTAGGATTTTTTTTTCTCTTTCTCTGGTCAGGCTGAACTTGGCAGCAGTATCGGTGGACATTTTTCTCTGTCAGGCCGCAGGAGTCAGTACAGCAGAGCCAGCTGCCGAGGCTCACAGCCTGGCCTCTAATTAAAACAGTGGAAAATGAGATAACTCCAGAGATCCATCATGGCCGCCGTTGGCTGTCAGAGCGCTCGGGGGCTGCCACCCACCATATGTTTACACCAGGGCCACTCGGCCTCTCTGCTCTCAGGGTGTTTTTAGAGTCCCGGCCTGATTTCTCTAATGGGCCGAGAGGTTTTTTTAGCCTCCTTCCACCCTTGCTTTGCTACAAACCTCTCTCCACTCCCACCCCTCCTTCAAGTTTTCTGATGGGGTTGACAGAGGCTTGGAGTGGCAGGACACCTCCCCTCCATCCCCTCCTCCCATATTTCCCACCCACTCTGCCTCGTTAGCCCTTCATTTATTAGGCCTTAATGGAAGCTGGGAGTGCTGTGATGTCATGCACTGGTGCATAGAGAGGACAGCTTTTCTCTGTTTTTTTTTCCTTTCTTCACTAATCCTTTAGCCTTGCCTCAGATTCTTCTTTTATATACATCAATTTTCCATTTTGTCTGCTTACAGCAACCTCGATCTTCATGTTTTCTTTCCTGTTTGTCTTGAACTCCTTTATTGTGCTTCGCTTAAGTCAGGTGTTCCCCAAGACTCTGCACAGAAGAGAGCAAGGCCAGTCTGGCAGATCTGTTGCAAGGTCGTACACAGGGTGTGAGGGAGGACACAGAGGCCTACTGCACGCCACGGTCAGCAATTTATTTATGGGCAGAGACTTGGAACGTGCCTGCGCTGCCTGACAATTTTGTGTTAAAAGACCTATTTTGACAGCTGCCATTTAAAAGAGGATAAAACTGCCGCTGTGATTAGAGTCAGGCAAAAACTGTCTTCATTCTTGCTGAATAATGGCAGAGTGTTAGCAGATCTCCTTCAACCTCTCATGCCAGCCTCACTAATGATCCTAAGGCCTCTTCCACAGCTTTTGCCAACACCATGCAGAGGAATCCAGCTACCAGCTCTGTTTCCCCTCCACAGGCAGAAAACAGCAGCCCTTTACACTGGAAGGAATGTGGAGGTAGAGTTGAAGGACTTGTCACAGCTGGAGACATGTTAGCACCCTGTTAGCAGCTTTGAAATGTCAATTGTTGAAAAATAATCCACGAATTAGCTTTTCTAATGCAGTCTTGACAGCAGAAATGTTTTCTCTGTTACTGAGATTTTAATGATTTAACAGTTGGTTTAATAAAATGCCCCACATATCTGATGACAAGTATCTCCAAAATACATGAATAACATGACTGATATGTTGCCTTTTATGGCATACAGCTGTTGATAGTTGTAAAATAACATCCGTTACTGATCCTGATCAAGAAATCTTTAGCCATAGATTTTAGGTCATGGTTAAAAGCCAGTAATAATTCTACAGATCGTTTTTATATCATGACAGGGAAAGGACAAATGAATGCTGGGCGAGATTTATGTTTTTAAGTGTGTGTGTGTGGTGTCCAAGAGGCCACCCAACGGCAAAGAAGTTTCAGCAACACATCACTTCATGTTTCAGGCTAAATATCATTACACAAACCCCATTGATCAAGCCGCTGTGAATGCAGCTGAGCTGATGACAAAGACCACAAATGTGATACTTTGTCCTGTAACTGGATCTGTTTTTGTTCTCATTTTAGAGGCGTGTGCAGCCAGCTTGGTCAGCGGCATGTGCCTCATTTAGAAATCAAGCAGGGATCATTACAACACCACCCTCTCTCTCTCTTTCTCTCTCTCTCAGTAGTAACTAACACGTTTTCAGACGTCAACAGATGTCAAATTACTCCACAATTAGCCCAATAGGCCTCTTTGCACGACTGCATTGTGTGCTTTTGCTAAAAGAGGGCTTGGTAGATTGGGCTTTTGATTTCTATAAGATGACAAGTCATCCATCACGCTCGCTCCCCTTCTTGCTTCTCTTTCACTACAGGTCTCTCTCTCTCTGTCTTTCTCCACTAAAGCCTTTCTCCTTGCTCCCTCTCTCTTCCCCTGACCTCCCTCTACACTCACTTGCTCTTTTTCAGCCCCCTGACTCTTTGTCCCCTCCCTCCTGTCACTCTCAGTCAGGATGAAAAAAGGTCAGTGTGAGAGTCGGCTGAGAGAAAGAACAGGAGAGTAAACAGGGGAGAGAGATCAAGAGCGTTTTACACCCGGTATAAATATTTGCAGAAATGTGGCTGGAACACGTGGAACACACATGAAGAAAAAGAGAGAGGGGAAGAGCGTTGCTGCAGTTGGATTTCTGCACACATGCACATGAGACCCACATAGCAGGCATGCACATATATACATACCTACAACAAAGTCTTTCTTAAATCTTTCTCTATTGGTGGCATTCATGCTGGCAGAGTGGTGTAGTGAGTGGAGGGACCACCCTTCAACCAAAGGGCTTCTGGTGCAAACCCTCATGTCAGTAATAATCTGCCCTGTTGTAGTGTCCTTGAGCTCAGTATCGAATCCCTTCCGATTCAGCTGACCATGTGCTTCATATAAAAAAACGTCCCACGTGCGTATCAATATTCAGATATCGAATATTACTTTAAGAAGCAGAATATATTCTTAGTAGTGCTCATGTGAAATTACACTGGATAGTGTGACCTGCAGACATGTTGAAGAGGTTTAACTAACTCGCTGTCATCGACTCCCTGTCAAACTCGTGTCAGCTGACTGAATGCTGAGCTTGAGTCTCATGCAGCTGGTTTCAGTCTCAACACCTCCCCTGTAATTACTGATAAACACACAAACACCCAGTGATGCCACTGAGTGTCTCGGCTGTGATGGATGGACAGGTGAGGAGACCCTGTCACCGAGAGTGTGATAGCTTAAATGAAGCAGCCTGGTGCTGACAGAGAGATAAGTCTCTATCTGTAGGTGATAGATAACGACTAATGGCAGAGTAGCAAAATCAGACCTGATCACCCATGTTAATGGCACAGACAAAGAGTGAGATGAAAAGGTGAAGAGGTGAATAGGTCTATTTGTGTACGAGGATGGAAGTTTTGATTAAATGGCACCAGGGGATTCACAAAAGTTGAAGGAAAAGGAAATTATAAACAGGCTTAATGGTAATTTTTTTTATGTGTTTGGGATACAGAGGAATGGAAAAGAGTCTTTTGGATCGTCATCACCATGAAAAAAATACAAAAATCAAAAGCCACTCAATGATAAAAACAGCAAGAATTACAATTACAACAGCAGGAAAGATCATAACGGAAAGGGCTTGTGTATGCTTGTGGAAGGACATTTAAATGATAGAGAAGAGCATCCCTCAGGATTACTGAGATCTGTGTAATCCTGCTGCATTGCTCTCTGTATTTGCACTGCTGAGGAAAGCAGAACATCACCACTGCCTTAAAAGGAGGGAAACATCCTGCAGACACAGAGACACGGGCGTGACAAGAGATGGTAGCTCTCTGTGCTGTCCTCCCCTCTCCATTCACCACAGCCACATTCTCTTATGCTCAATCCACCTCTGCTTCCATCTCTGTTTAGAAGGCTGACTCACACAGACCTCTTGATTTAGCCTCAGAACATTTCTGAGGTACCAAAAGAAGAGAAATGTTTTCTGTTCAATGTCTTGTCTGAAAGAAAACATATATCGAGAAGTAGCCGAAGTCTGATGAAAAATGATGTTATCATGTTATGTTATCACAGATTAAAATATCTAAAATTTTACTACTTGTTATTGATGAAAACATTAAAGATTTCAGCTTAGATTCAGACAAATAGATTCTTTAACTAATTTGATTTCACCTTTGGTATGCACATCTTCTGAAACTCTATTTGTCAGCCTTCAGTGGAAACTGCAGCTCAGCAGCATGTCATTGGCTGAGGGAGGAGGTCTGTCTTGATTCTGACGAATGCTTTCGCAGGTGTATGAAAACGAGAAATGAACCAGCAGATGAAATAATCAGCAACTTTACTATCATAGAGATTATGCATATTAAACAAACAAACACTTTTACATAACTACCAGTGAACTTAAGTTACTGAACCTTTGAGCCTCTACATCCCATCCTGTCATTCATTATCTCTGTGTAAGGAGGGTTGAAAGGCCATCAGTAGCCTGTGCCTCCTCCCAGTTCAGCCCACTGTAACCTCCAGGCCGCTCGTCTGAGGCTTCAAATGCCCTCTGCAGAACAGGGTAATTGAGTGGTGAACAGATAAGGAAACTAGCTGGGCTGATCTGCTGGTATGAGCTGGGAGGGGAACAGGGGGTCCCAAGAGCATCAGGGTCATTTGGCTGCTCTCTCTGGATTGGCAGAGGAATGTCAGAAGCAACAAGAAACATCTGATGAACTTACTTACTATAAAGAAGGGTGATTCTGGTATACTGAAATGAAAATAAAAGTACACTTGACTACTAAGATCTGCTTCCAGTGGACCTTGGGTGGAGTGTAAGAATTTATTGAAGAAATTCTATCTTTTTGTTTCAGTTTCATCTGGAAAAAAAAGTTTAGAAGCACTAGTAATTGAATGATATTTTTATTGAACACATTTGGAGTACTGTGTCCAGATGGTATCACAAGCAGTTCAACATTTTATGAAATACGCTTATTCACTTTCTTGCTGAGAAATGAGAAGATTGAAACCTCTCTTGTGTTTGTATGCTAAATATGTAGCTACAGCCAGCAGCCAGTTAGCTTAGCTTAGCACAAAGACTGGAAACAGGGAGAAACAGCTAGCCTGGCTCTATCCAAAAGTAACAAAATGCACCTACACTTCGTTTTTTTTTTT